>PVKA01049551.1:0-13174 GCA_004027165.1 Ctenomys sociabilis | reverse complement strand
TGTGTTGGTGATGGTGATGGTGAATGTGTTGGTGATGGTGATGCTGATGGTGAAGGTGATGGTGAATGTGATGGTGAAGGTGATACTGATGATATACTTAAAACTGGCTACCAAGAAGATTATAAGTGCTCTCATCACACACAAAAACATTCAGAATGTGAGGTGACAATAATGCTAACTCAGTTGACAGTAGTAATGAAATTATAGTATATATGAATACCAAATCATCATCTTGTTTACTATAAAATATACATTTTCGTAACTGCAATTCAATAAAGCTTGAAAAAAGTTGCTTTTGTGTGTGTGTGTGTTTTGCAATACTGGGAATTTAACTCACTGTTTTTATAAGCCCTACTTTTTTTTTTTCTTATGCGCCAGGGAATCAAACTCAGGGCCCTATGCTTACCAGGCAGTTCATTGTCTAGTCCAGTCCTTTTTATTTTTTGAGACTGGGTTCTGATAAATTGCTAAATTATTCAGGCAAACCTCAAACTTGTAATTTGAGGCTTCTGTCTCAGCCTCCCAGAGTACTGGAATCACAGAAGTGCCTTACCACTTTCAGTTTGGAAAGAATAAAATTTTTCTTAAACCTCCTAGTGGGGCCAGGAAAATGGCTCAGTGGAATAAATGCTTCCCTGTCAAGCACAAGGGCCTGAGTTCAATCCCCGGTTCCGCAAAAAAAAAAAAAAAAAAAAAAAAGGAAAAAACAAAAAAAGAAACCTCTGAGTGACTCATACTTTAAATCCTAGTACCCTGGAAGTCTGGGTTTGTAAATTCAACTTTGTGACTTAAGATACTACCTGTAATTTTTAAAAAGGGTAGAAATAATAGTAATGTGGATGAATGTGAATGATCTCAGTTTAATCCTCAGTGTACCCGGACAAAGGCAGACAGACTGAGAGAATGAATCAGAGGAAAGGACACAGAGACAGAGACAGAGACAGAGACAGAGACAGAGACAGAGACACAGAGAAAAGCCTCCAGAATGCTTTCCGGAAGGGTGCCACATGGACTACTTCAAATTCCTTCCAGCAGGTACAAGTGATCCAGCTTTGTCACATTCTTGCCAGAGTAGTATCATTATTACTTTGGGGGATACTGAGGATTGAACATAGAGCCTTCACATTGAGCTATCTCTTCAGCCCTTTTAGATTATTTTATTTTGAGATAGAGTCTTCCTAAGGCTGGATTCCAGCTTATGACCGTCCTGCTTTAGCCAACCACAGGGCCAGGATTATAGGTATAGATAGCACTATTGCTATTATTATATTCTTTCCAATGGGCTCACAGTGATGTGTCATATCATTTTAGTTTGTACTTCCCTAATGGCTAATGATACCAAATATGTCTGTTCCTGTGTTCATCCAACACTTGTACATCAGCCTTGCTGAATGGCTGTTCCTGCCTTTGCCCAATTTCTTATGTTATTTTCTGAATGGTTTTAAGTGTTGTGCATACTAGTCCTATACTGGTCTGCTTTCCTATTGCTGAAAAAGATACCCAATACCCACAAATTAAAGGACAAGAGGTTGAATTTGGCTCATAGTTTTTGTGGTTTTTGGTCACATCCAGCTGCTTCCAAGGCAGAAATATCATGGCAGAAGGTGACATGGACTATAGTTGCTTCTTCAATGACCTAACCTTACATTAACCCTAAGCAAAGCCCTGGGAAGACTCCATCCAGAGATAATCTCTTCCCAGTCACCACAGCCCCCAATTGTCTCTACTTCCTAACAGCATACTCAGCTATGAACACAGAGGCTTACCATGACACCATGATGATTCAACTGCCTCTACTGGAGCCTCTAAATAAATCAAGGGGAAAGTGAGATAGCTCAGTGGTCTAAAGCGCAGCTTAGGCAAGCTTAGGCATGTGCAAGGACCCTGGTTTGATCCTCATACCACATGCTGTGCCAGCTCCACACCCAGGGCACACAGAGCCCCGAGTTCAGTTTCTAGCAACACATGCACACACACACACACACACACACACACACGCTGAGATATTCAGCAGCACATCGCAATCTCCGAATGAGTGCTGGCCAGATAGCTCAGCAGACTCTAAGGTCTACTTAGGCAGGCACAAGGACTGTGCTGGCCCTACCCCAGGGGAAAGAGTCAGACTGGACTTGGTGGCTGTGCCTATAATCTCAGTACTTGGGAAGCTGCAAACCGGAGGATCACTATGAGTCTGATCTGTGTAGTAAGACCCTGTAGACCCTGTACTAAATACCTAAAAATCAAAAAACAAACAACAACAACAAAAACCTAGGAATGAATTCCTCCATATTTCCCTGATTCCCTTACAAACAAATTTGGGGAAAAATGACTGTAACTAACCCTATGTATAGAGTAACTGTAAGTACTGCTGGCTGAATACCACAAACACAATCATGATATCTTGAAAAACTCCTTCAGTACACCCACAAACCAGTACCAACAGACCACCTGATTTTGAGCAAGCAACAGAAAAAACACTTGTATACAGTTCTGTTTTGCATGAGCAAAGTACACATATTGATTATCTCCTATTAAAAAGCTTCGGATCCAGTGCTGGGGAAGCTGAAAACAGGAGCATCACTATGAGTCGGAGACCCTGTACTCAATACATAAAATAATTTTTTAAATTTTTTTCTGATTTTTTAAAAAGCTTGGGATCACCAGGATTTTGCACTAACATTTTTCCAGATTTTGGAAAAAATGAATATAGAAAATGAGACAAATAGGGAGCATGACTTAATTTTAAACTAGATGTTCATTTACTTTTTTACATTTACCAAAGCATGAAGAAATTTGTGTGGTCTTTATGTGGTTTGCATTTTGACTGCTGCTGGTGACATGAGGTCAGGCTCAGAATTTTACAAAAGATTCCATTTCCAAAAAGCTCTAGATTTGCAAGTAGTTCTGGATTTTGGACTTTTTGATTAGGGGTGGTCAACATCTATTTCAATAATTGTTTTAAAAAACCGTACATGAGATATGAGCCTAGAATTAGTTAAATTATAGCAGCTTGGAATATAAGTTGATGGGGATGATTGATAACATCCCATAATGCTACATTTATGTTTGATAAATTTATAGATTCAATAAGCAAGGTATTAGGTTATAAATGGTTTCAGTGATTAGTTTCTTGGTTTGGCTGAAAATCAAGAACAGATTGGATATTTTGTACTACATGCTTTGCTTACTAAATTCAGTCCATCATCAATCAAAAGAAAATGGTTAAACAAGGCTATGCATTGAACAAGTTTGACCACACTTTTGTTTTGCTTTAGTGACTGTTTACAAGTTTCCTTTTTTATGAGAAACAACTAAAATGGGCTGTCACATCACCTCATGAATTATAATACCAATCATATAAAAAATAGATGATGAACCAGAAGATTCTAAGAACGTTTTAGATTCCACGAAAGTATATATTCATAGAAACAATGATACAATGAAACTTTAGCACAGACTCTAAATGAGTAACTACAAAAGTCATATCATTTTACACTGAAAACTTAATACCTATAAAATTTACCTATAAAACTTTAATTACTTAATAAACATTTTTAAGGAGCAATAGTAAACTTCAGGGAAATTACTCTGTTTCTTGAAATTATTTTTCTAAGTGGAAGAAAAGCTTATTAATGAGTCCAGACAAATTTCAAAGATGAGAGTTGAATTTTCTTGCCCTAACGTTAGGAGAGGGAGCCATAGTCAACAAGTCATGGCAGATTCTCCAAAAAAACCCAAAACAGAGGTGATTCAACAATTTCAACATAAAAATATCTGTGTAATGCTGAACCCTTGCCTAAAACACAAAACGTGATTTTCCCCGTCCCTTCAACATTACACTAAGCATTAATTTGTGAAGAATAAATGACACATTAGAAGATTTCATCATGAAATACATTTTCACATCACGCTCTGATGCAATTTACCTTCTAACCAGGTCTTTGTGTTTCCATTAGAATATTATAAAATTTGATTTTTGAAAGCATGGGTTCATTTCATAATAAATCAAAATAACTATGTATATTGAATAAGAAATATTCATTTTTTGAAATTCAGTGTTTGGCATAAACCTTACAAGAATGTATCTTTAGAGTTAAAAATGTTTTATTTGGAAATGTGTTTTGAGTGTATGAAACTAGGATGATGTATTGTTAATTATGAAAATAAATATTAATTTTTTATAGTTCCCATTTCTAAGATTAGGGTAAAAGAGCATTTTCAAGAAGGCATTCTGAATTTGCTTTGAGTTCTACACTCTTATGGAATCCACTTATTAACATTTGCAGAATCACTAGTAGGAAATTTTCTCATTTGAGTTTACTCTTATGAATAAGAAACTATTCTAAATAAAAATTCCTTTAAAGTTTGTAAATGATGTTTCCTGGTATTTAGTTTATTAAAAACAACTTTTTCAGCACTGAACTTTGAAATTCATATTTCTCCAGTACAAATGGAAGCTAACATTAACTTGCATATAAACATGCTTGTGTTGTTTTCTCTGCAGGCTACTTTTTACAAAGGCAAAAACCCTAAACAGCAAATCTAGACATTATGTGTTAAACATCCATGTGCACTGCGCTTGGGTGAAAGGCTGTTCTGAATTACATTTCAAAAGCTCTTAATGTCATAGTCACCCAAGAAGCATTCGGTGTTATTTCCTAGGATCAATCTCATAATGAAGCTATGTATTCAGTTTTTATTATATGCAATCCTGGAAAGCTTGGATGGGAGAAGGATCCTATGAATTCCAGGAAGGGGTTCTCTGGCCTCTTCACTTGCATTTTCCTGCGCAGTGACTCTGTGAAAACAGAAACATAGCTCCCTGGAGATATTAGTTTGCACAGTCCCAGTGGTCAGAAAACTGGGATTTCAAGAAGAGGGAAAGGCAGGAGTGATGAGCAGGTACTCCTCAGACAGCAAAGGGCATCAAAGGTCAATTTAAGACCTCTCAGGCCACCCCCAGCTGCGGTTCAGTTCCACATCTCTGCTCTTGGCAGACAGCTGTGCAACACCTTGATTTGAGCACTGCCTTGCAGCTGTGATCAGCAGTAAGCCTCCTTCCCAGACTACCACAAGTTTTCACCCGGGATTTGCCCTTAGCTCTCTAGAAAGGAATGAAGTACAATCTGGTAGCCAAGAAAAGCTCCTAAGAGCAAACTAGAAAGTCTGATCCCAGCGTCTGCTCTCTCTTGTCCTAGATGCCAGCCAGGAGCTAAGGTTGCAAGGCTGGAGCAGAGGGCTTCTCTGCCATTCAGTTCTGTATTTCTTGCCCTTTCAACCTTTTTCCCTCATCTTTCTCTAGATCACAGAAAGTTCAAGTAAGGTCCCTTGTGTCCTTGGGGTACAATTCTTAGGCACTTTCAATGTAAAATCCAGCACGGGCAGAAGAGAGGCAACCTCCCTTCCTTCCTGGGACCCCAACACTTGCCTCTGCAGACTCCTCCCTCCTAAGGACTACTGGGTTCACTTAGCGATCTTCGCTCTTTCCAACGCTCCCTGGACCTTTTTTCACCTATCATCGAGTGGTACATTTCCTCTTGTTTCTTGCGCGAAAATTAAGGAAAATCCCCAGGTTAGAGTGTGCATCAATTCAGCAGAAACCACAGGGAATGTTCCAGCTCCAAGCCACTGCCCAGGATTCCAGAGCTTCTCAGAACTGTAACATCCAGCGAAATGGGAACGCCGGCACCCCACTTCCGGACCCAGTCGCAATCCCTGTCTGGACCATCTTGCCCAGGGGTGTCAGCAGCCAAATGGTCACGCGCCCTTGGGCACCTCCGGCCCATCGCTCGTCCACCCCTTCACGTCCACCCACTCTGAGCATCCAGCTCTCTGCCCGCGTGCCCGCTCTGCTCTGCCTCCTCCTCCAGTCTACACCCCAAACCCTCTGGAAAAGTCGGGTTTCCCTTTTCCCTCCTCATCTGGTTACTAGAGAAGTTTTGCACCCCGGGATCTAAATGATTTCTCTCCCTAGTCAAGAAAAGCGTCTCTCAAAAAAGTAGAAGATCGCCATAAACTTTGGCGCCGCGGACTCTCGTGTCAGTGGGCAGGTGCGTGAACACACACCTGCTTGCACACAGGCGCAGGTACACAAGCTGGGGCGCACATACAGTCTGCAACTGGGCAACAGTTAAGGGTACCTTAAACCCACTTGCTATAGCCTGAAGGGACGCGCGGCGCTGATGGGGTACCAAAGAGAATTTCCAAATGGTCTCGGGCAGCAGGGACCAGAAAACGATGATTCTTAAACACACTCATGCTTCAGAGTCTGCACTTCAGCAAGCAGCGCTACCCAGGGGCGCACACTTTGGAGAGCGAGCCGACCTCCGCGGCGTCGCGGTGTAGGATTCTCCTCCTAGGCACAATTCGCGTTCATCTCCCTGACTTCTCCCTACGGTGCATACCAGCCCGCGCACTTGAGGATGGACACCCAGGCGCTCCTGAAGCCCTCCCTGCGTCCCCACCGCGCCCGGGCAGGCTCGGGCCCCTCGCCCGGCTGAGCAACAAGCGGGTTGTCGGTGAAGGGTCGGCGCCTCTCCGCTCGCGTCCCCGCGCGGGTCACCTCTCCCCGCCCCCACCCCCAAGCCGCCACCCGGGCCCGGGCGCGCAGGGACGGAGGACGCCGCGCGCGGAACTCACCCCCAGCTTTCTGCTGCGGATCTTCACGTAGCCCTGCTTAACGATGTCGTTAAAGTTGGAGGCCATGGCCAGCGCGTTCCGCTCCCCGCGGTCGGGAGCCTCCGTGTGCCGCCGGGTCCGCGCAGCTCTCGCATCCAGCCCGGCACCTCAGCAGCCGCGCCGCCGCCGAGTCCTGCCCGAGCTCCCGCCGGCGGGGACGCGGGGTCGTCGGCAGGGCCGCGGCGGTCGGGGACGGAGCGGGGAGCGGGGACCAGGCCGGGCGCCGCAGCCCTGCGCGCTCCGCTCCGAGCCTCCCCTCCGCCCCCAGCGAGAGCCGACGCGCGGCCCGCGCCGCTGCCCCCGGCGGCGCCCTCGGGCTGGCGCCTCGCTCTGCGCGCACAGCTGGCCCGAGCGCACCGGCGCGGGGGAGGGGAGGACGCGGGGCGGGCCGACTCCCGGCCGGCTCCCTCCCCCCGGCCCGCGGGCGGCTGGGCAGGAGGACGCGGACGAGGCGCGCTCCGCACCCGGCGCGGCGGGGAGCCCCACGCGCACCCCGCTCGGCGCCCCTCCCGCCCGCCCCCCTCGGCCCCACGCTCCTCCGGGCGCGGGATTCCTGAGGACTGGGCTCCTCTTTCCGGGGCTGTGCATCTCCCCTCCCGGGCGGTACCCCGGGAAAGGGCGGAGGGGTGACTTGCAGTGTGGGAGGCGAGCGAGAGCAAGACAATGGTTTATTTCGGTAGCCGTGTTTACAGTGCGTGTTTGTGCCTCGGCACAGCGGCCGCGCCAGGTCTTTGCCCCGTTAGGAAGTGTGAGCGACGCGTAGCCCTTCCTGGTGCACACAAAGAGACCGACCGTGCGCATGTGTCTCATCGCCGCCGCGGGAGACGGCAGTCGGGCGCGGCAGCGGGTCCTACGCCGAAGCAGCTGCGAAGAGCCAGCCCGGGCGCAGATTTGTGCATGCGTTCTAGTGAACGAGGACTGAAACTGCCTCGTGGCTCTTTTATCTTCTCAGGAAATAGACTACAGCAGTTAGCAGTGGATGCTTTGAAATGTTCAACTCAAAGAACTTTCTCCCTTAATGTAGGACCGCACAATTTAAAGTCGATTTTTCCGTGTTGCAAAAAGATTTTAATTCTTGAAATTACATCATTTTGTAAGATTCAAGGAGGAAAAAGGTTTCCAATTAAGATAAATGTATACAGATTTTAAAAACAGAATGACATCTCCTTCAGTTATTAAGCATTTATACTAAATAAATGTTTCTGTTAATTGAAGAAAGCAGAATTTTTCAGGATCTTCATTTAAAATACCTTAGCCCCATTTGGGACATAATCATAATGAGAAAGAAAGGAAGCCGAATTTGATTGAAGGGAGGAACTATAAAAGCTTTTAAGACACTGTAGCTTGTCCTTCTCCCCATTCTCAGGAGCGTCCGCGGAATGACTTTGTCCCAACCTCAGCAGGAGCCTCACCAACAGCTCACACAACACAAAGCCTTGCGGTTCCCAGTTCCTGGTCCTGAAAGTGTATAGTGAGAACTGGAGGCAGGTGGAGGGGAGGTACCGTGTGAACTTCCGGGAGCTGAGAAGGTGCCTCACTTGGAACGCTTTTAGGTAATCACTCTGGGATGAGCTCTATATATGACCTTCCCAGGAAATTTACATAAACCGCCGGTGTGCTAGTTTGATTCCCCCCCTCTAAAAGCCCGAGATAGACTTACTTCCTCTTCCACTCGTGTTTCAGATATATATTGGCTATTACATTTTAGCATAAAGTCTGCTTCAAACTTCTAAATACTTTATTTATTTATTGTGGTACCGGCGTTGAACTCAAGACCCTGTGCTTGCCAGACAAGCGCTTACTGTACTGAGGTACAGTAAGGCCCCCAGGCCCCAAACTTGTAAATGCTTTTAAAAACGTAATTTCATTTATCTGTCATAGCAGTCACAATTGTTAAATGAAGCATACTTGCCATTTCAGGTTGAGGAAACTGAGGCTGAGCAGTTTTCTGTGACAGCCGAAATTTCAACAGACATTGGCTACAATAACTCATGATCATTGCTCTCCACTTTCATTTGTATAATAACCTGCTTCCACCAAATCAGGGATTCCTTTTGTTTCAGTAACAATTTTGTAGTTACATAATGATAAGGTACAGAAGGTATCCAGGGCTTGTAAAGATTTCATAATGATAGTGCCTGCAATCATATTAATGAAGGTCTTTGTAACAAAATAACAGGTTTAAATGATTTAAATATTCTCCACAATTTACTTTTCATTTTTAAATTTTGGGCATAATAATAATGTGGTTGTCCCTCCTTTGATGTTGTTTTCCACTGGAAAACACAAGGTCATGTCATGTATATTGATATAGATGGGATATAGATACAGATACAGATATATCTTTTGCTGGTCATGGTTGATTGTAACTTTACAGAATCTTTTACTACATGCATGAAGGTAGCACATTTATTGTTAACTATCAATATGACTTGGAAATTTGATTACAAACCTTTCATCAAGAGTAGACCATTGAGGGCTGGGGAGATGGCTCAGTGGAATAAGCGCTTCCCTGGCAAGTGCAAGGGCCTCAGCTCAATCCTTTGTTCCACAAAAAAAAAAAAAAAAAAAAAAAAAGAATAGCCCATTAAAGAAGTTACTCATAGCTCAGTAAATTAGGGTGGAAGAAACAAAATGTCTACCTCCAACTCACTAGTCAGTTGTCAGCTCCATTCATAGATTATACAATTTATATAAAATCTAAAATTATAAGATACATAAAATTCCTCAACTAGCTCCCAATAATGACTGTTGCTTAAATGCATTGCTTCAATAGTGATTGTAAAGTCACATTTTTCTAATTTGATTGTAATACTGCATTTATGAGTTGTTCTCTTATTAAAAATAAAACAAACTGAAAATTTTCCTTGCTTACCCTTTCATAGTCCTCTTAAGAAAAAGGCCAGGTCAGTGCTTTAGCAACAAATTTTCAGAAATATCAAATGAATTCTTAAATACTCAAAGCAAAACCTTGGTCCCTTGGACACCTCATTATAAAAACAGTAGCTTTTATTTTCGATGCATTTCAGTACCCTGTGGTAATTATTCTTTATAGTGTTTGCACCAGAAGGTGCTGTTTTAATTCATATTTTTGTGTTTTTAAAAGTCATTTCAAGACCTCACTAGTCTTAACCTAAGGTTTCTCAGGCTCAGCCTGTGTGTTGTTTCCAACTTCAGGAGTAGAATTCACGGTTTCTCTTCGAGGATGCTGGGGTTTATACCTAGTATGTTTTGAGAAACTCTCCAGAGTTGAGAGGCAGGGTTCTTGGAAAGTGATTGGGTTCTAGGGCTTCTGGAAAGTATGTTATGTTAGACTGATCCAGCCATTTTTGGTTTTATAAGAGACAGAATTTGTCTCATTAGTGTCAAGGATTTGTAAATGCCCTTTTTCTTCAGGAGTGCCATCTGAAAGAATTTTCCAATGGCTGTGTCAAACTCAAATGCTGGAGAAACAAATAGACTCCATTTTATTCACTCATAATATTAATAATACTTATCACTCAGTATATTATTAATAGTTCTTGGGGAGAAAAACTGAGTTGTGACATTCTGCTCCATGAAATTACCCACAGATGTGGCTACATAATCTGTCCACTTCTTAAGTCTGTCTGTGATTTAAATTCCCAGCTCTCTTCATCCACTAATATTTGAATCTGAATCTCAGAACTTCTATGTTGTTTTACTGTTCCTATTGCTACTGGTTTTCTCAATGTTAATATTTCTTACTATGTTAATATACTTACTACACTTGCAGTTTAATCTACTGAACTCAGTCACCTAAAGTCCAGGATGTTAAGACTTCTGTTGTAGGCAGCTTAGTTAGACAGAAATGTCATAGGCAGTCAGACAGAGAGCTTAGAGAACCCAATATTGAAGACAAGATACCTTGCAACTGTGGAAGAGACAGGCACCTCTGCTGTGGGCCAGACCTTAGGACAAAAGATTAAACAAATACAAACAGGGCCACACATCTCCCTTGGTTTGACATCAGGGATTGATATTCTAAGGAAGTATCAATCACCTTGTAAAAGCCTGGAAGGATCACTAACCTAATGCCCTGTAGGAAGAGCCCCTGTTCTGTAGTCATGCCCACTTCCCCATTTGATCCTAATTTAATCAAATTTACCTAAACAATTATGCTTGTAATCTTATTGGTTGAACATACTGTATCCCACCTTATGCCCACCTTAGATCCACCTCATCTTGTGGTTTTGTTGTAGAAACACCCCTAGAGAAGACAGGCTCATTGGCAACCCATTTGGGCCTCCTTTTTTCTCTCTTGGACAGAAGTTTTCTTTCCCCCAATAAGTATGTTCTGCTCTTAACCTCCACTGTTCCTAAAATTTGTTCTTCAGTTTTAGACAACATGCCATCCCAGGTATTTTTCAAGTTGTGGATTTCTTTCCCGTATGTCCTCCCACCTTTTATCTAATGCTCATTGAATTGACTTCATATTCCTTTGTTCTGAATAGGACACAATTCTTCTTTTAAGACTCTTAATGTTGATGATTGTCCATACTTTCTACTATTGTAGATTTTAGGGTATATTTTATCAACTAGTTACAGTAATTACAATAAAAGATTGTTTGTAGACTTCTTTTTTCTTTTTTATTCTTTTTTTCTACCCCAATTGCAGTCTTTGTTAATGTGACATGGTTTAAAATGTTCAATTATTTTGTTGCCCACCTGAAGACCATCTTTCCGAGTACCACTTTTAACTTCTATATTTGTGATTAAAGACTTTCATGTTAAATATGTAATTCATTTATTTACATTTATTCAGAGAGTGCTGGTGTAACTACATTTCCTCCTCTCTTTAATCATACTTATTGAATAGATTTCCTTTTAACCTTTAATTGACCTTTTTGCTACATGTTAAAATAAATATTCATCTACTTCTGTTTGTGTACTTCTATTTAGCTGAAAAGAAATCTACATTTATTACAGAACTGCAGAAATTTAATCATTGATAATATGTATATTGCAGTGTGTACATCTGTATGCAGAATAACATGTTACTGTAAGTTCATGTCTCAACCCAATGATTCCATGATTACTTTTTCAAAAGTTGTGATCCTATAAAGTGGAATGGGGCTTCCCAATTTTCTACAGGATTTATTTGAAATGATATGAATTTTCCCAAATGCAAGAAATAATTCTTTCACTGAATAATATTTATTTTTATAAATAAAATATTGAGTGTTACCACTTAGAAACATTAATTTTACTTGTCATGTCATTCTCTTTTGCATAATTTTGCAGTTTTCTTCCTAGGCATGACGTTTATAAATTTCTTTTTTAAATTCACTCTTTGGTGTATTCATTATCAGAAATGATTGTTTTCCTTTTTTTTTTTTTTTTTTGGTCAGAACTGGGGATTGAACTCACGCCCTTGCGCTTGCCAGGGAAGCACTTATTCCACTGAGCCACCTTCCTGGCCCCCCTGTTTTGCTTTTGAAATTTCAAAGTAGTTGAATATATGTAATACATAATGAAAACATCTTATATGTAATTCAAGTCAATTCTATTGCATTTCTTCTTCAAAGATAGTTTTATCTCTTATGCAATACTTTTTGTTGTATTACTTTTTGCCATTTTCTTTAATTATGAAAAAATGATGATCAACAAGCTAAATAACTCATTTCACAGTATCATTAGTAAATTTTGGAAAAAGAAAAATTAGGTAAGAGAGCTGGCCAGATAGCTCAGCAGATTTAAGAGCCTGCTTAGGCAGATGCACGAACTGGGGTTCTATGTCGGGCATGCCATGCCTGCCCCGCCCCTAGGGCATGCTGAGACTGGGCATGATGGCACAGGCCTATAATCCCAGTGCTTGGGAGTCTGAAAACAGGAGGACATCTAGAGTCCAATCGGGAGAGTGAGACCCTAAAGATCCTGTGCAGAATGCATTAAAAAAGCAAAGAAATTTAATTAGGTAAGATGTTGGCTACTGATTAAAATTGTTCAGTAATAATTGAAATGCTGGTTACTGATTAAACTAAAACAGTTTCTTAAAGCATTTTGTTATGAGATACTTTTCAAACAAGAAAGTTAAATTTTACTTTTTATTTTATTTTTCTTTAGAATCTATCATATCGCTACATGCATTTCAAGCACTTGTTTATGGTTGTTGATCATCTTTGTCTACCTTGAAATGCATCTTATTTCATGTTTAATAACACTGAATCAAATACTAATGATTCAACATATTAATACTGAGGGTATATTGCAGTAGTTTGTCATAACTAGTGAGATTAGTTTGTAGTTTGTGTCTTGTATCTGTCCCCTTAACAAAAGAATGAAACATAAAGTGTTCTTCCCCATGTTGAGAAGCATTTAAAATATAAAAATAAGCTTGTCAGTTGAATTTGACAGCATCATTTTTTCTGGAAATTTGAGATGTCAATTCTTTTTCGCTCTAAAGTCTTCCTTAGTTTAGTAGTCCCTTCAGGTAAAAAAAAAAAAAAAAAAAAAAAAAAAAAAAAAAAAAAAAAAA
>PVKA01049550.1:0-13174 GCA_004027165.1 Ctenomys sociabilis | reverse complement strand
CACACACACACCCGGGCTCCAGCCTTTGCGGGACAGGGAGTATCTGAGAGGAATCTGCATTCAGTACCCAAATGGCTTGACTCCACACGGTCAGCACACAGAAGCGCCTCCCATGGCCAAAGCAAGTCTCCTGATGGCTATCCATTAGGATGAATCAGAGCATGTAAGGACACCCAGTGCAAAGCCGGAAGGAAGGGCGGAAGGAAGGGCCAGCCATGGGCTGGATCCCTGCAGAGCCGGTCAGTCAGGGCCTCAGAGCCCCCTCAAAGGCCCCTGATTTCCTGTTTGTTGTTGTTTTCTTTTGGATGCCCTGGCTCCCCAACAAGAGGAATCTCCAGGTGGCCTGGCTTATCCTTCCCAGCGCCCCATCAGGCTGTGGGGAGGGGCTTGGCCACCACTGCGCTCTACGACTTCACTGCCTCAGAGATCACAGCTGTCTCTCCAGGAAGCCCTCCATCTGCTCTGGGTAGGCGGTGTGAAGGGCCCTCACGGGTGGGAAGTCTGCACACTGTTGGCCGCATGCTCCAGCACAGAGGATGAGGTCCAGTGCTGATACAGGGAAGCAAGGGAGGTTCTGTGGCAATCCTATCATGGGTGAGAGCTGTGGTGCAGGCCCCTTAGGTGCTACAGGGGAAGTGTGCACAGAGAGAAGGCCGCTTCAGACCCTGTCCCACAGCCACGCTCAAGCACTGGGCCGGCTGGACTCGCTACTTCACCTGCCCCTACTAAAAGGCCACCTGGATGGCAGTCAATTTGCTTCAGTGTTTGGTGCGAGCCCTCCTGGGAATGCCTGAATGCTGGCCACCTGGCACACATCCCCAGCTGAGACCCAAATGTCCTGATCCTCCTCCAACCTGTGGGACCATGAGTGGCCAGAAAGCCACATCTCCTGTGACCAGTGTCTGGTGCACCTCCCTCCCTTGTGACCCACTGTTCCACTTTCCACTCGAGAACTGGGTGCTAAATGCTGGCTTGTTGGGCTGGCAACTGCTCTGCACAGGTCTCTGAGACTGAAGAGGTTTGGCCAAAGTTTGACTAAGTCGTTTTCATACAAGGCCAGCTCCCTGGAGCTGAGAGTGCTCTGCAAGGCCCCCTGCCCCGGGAGGCTGCCAGCTGGGGCTGGCTGTGTCCTGGCCGATGGAGGAGCCACTCCCTCCTGCGTGGGCAGAGCCTGTCTGACACTACCGCCCATCCGCTGCTGCTTAGGCTGCCCTGGTAGCTTTCACCTGTCAGATCTCCACTGCTACACCACAGGGTCAAGGGCTAGGGTGCTGTGTGGCCAGGGTCCACCCTTGGCCCTGCCCTTCTGGACACAGACCAGAAAGCTGGCCAAGAGGTGCATGCCTCTTGGAGGGCACCGTTGGAGGGACACAGCCAGGGCCTGGTAGGGACGCGTTGTGCAGTCTTGGCTGTCCTACCCGCCCTTCCAGTTTCTCACTCGGACTCATGCCCTCTCGCGTTGACGTGGCTCTCAGCCTCTGCCCCTGAGTGCTGACCCATGCGTCTCCGTGGGCACCCCAGCGCGACGCCCTCCAGGGGCATGGAACCCTTCCTCAGGAAACACCTGACATTTCTGTCCTTTTTTTGGGACAAGATCTGGCCAGTGACAGAGAAGCCAGAGGATGACAGCCCGGTGCTGCCGGGCTCTGATGTGGAGCCCGCGCCCGAGCGCCCCGCCGAGCTCCAGAACCCCCAGCCACCACGTGCGCAACTCTTCAGAGCGCTCTACGACTTCACTGCGCGCTGCGCTGCGGAACTGAGCGTCAGCCGCGGGGATCGGCTCTACGCCCTCAAGGAGGAGGGTGACTACATATTCGCCCACCGGCTGTCTGGCACGCCCAGCTCTGGGCTTGTGCCCATCACCTACGTGGCCAAGGCTGCCCCCGAGACGCTTGCAGACCAGCCGTGAGTACCCGCGCCAAGCCCAGAGTCTGAGCTGCGGGGCGGAGGGGAGTAAAGCCGAGTTTTGGTAGGTTCGGGTCTTCCACGTCCAGAGGCTTTTATTGGATGCCCATAGATGCCAGACCAACAGGCTCTTCCCTGGGCAGCACGGGCAGGCCTGGGTGGGTCCTGGTGGATCTCCAGCAGGGCTTAGCTCCAGGCTTTTGCGTTTGTATAATGATTCATTTTGCAGTTGGCCCTGAGCTGTTTCTGCTGGAAGGGCAGGGCTGGGAGGTGCTAGGTGAGATGGGCACTTGCTACCCCAGAGGACTTGCTGCTTCATGGGGCTGTGCAAGCTCCCTAGTGCTGGGAGAGACATTAAGCCAGGCCAAAGTGAGGTTTCCACTCACCAAGCCACCCCATACTGGTTCAGGTATGGAGCAGACCGCTCATGTGAGGGCAGGAGCACATGTGGGGAGAGCTCACCCCTCTCCCCAGAGCACTCTGAGCCTCCAGGGCTGCTGGGGTCCACTGGCAGCAAGTGGCTTGCATGGCTGCCTGGACTGCACAGCCTGTGCTCTGGAGCCCATGCTTCCCTGCATATGTTTTGGGAGGTGCTAGGCTGTGCACCTCCGAGGGTATGGGAAGGACCCAGCACCCCTGTCTGCCAGCCTGAATCTGGGTCCTGCTGTATGGCAGACCTGGTTCAGAGGCTTCAACCATTTGACCAAATCCTGGGACACAGCCCCTGCTTGTCCCTGTCATTCAGGCCAGATGTTGTGGTCACTGCAATCCCACTGTCAAGATGGGCAAGTCCTACCTACCTCAGGTGCCTCTTTCAGAAAGGGCCAAGCAGCAGGGGGCAGGTTGGAAGCTGGTGGCTAGCAGGCCCAGCCAAATTGGGTAGGCCACCCTGGGCAGCTGTCCCTGCTCTGGCACCCACTGGGCCTCAGCCCTTGGCCTGCTCCCTGCAGAGCAGCTCATCTGAGCACCCTCAGAGCCTTGGGGCCATGGTGCTCACATATGCAGGGGGCTTTCCTGTAACATATGAGGCTGGAGTCACTGGAAGCACTTTGCAGGGCTTCAGGCCTCTCTGTACCATGCCTGTTGGGCTCTGGAGGCCGCCTGCTAGGCAGACAGGCAGGGCAGGTGGGGGTTGGGCAAGGCTGCCAAGGGGAGACCTAATGACTACCTGGGCTGGGAGATGAAAGGGCTAGGTCATCAGCCGCAAAGGTGGCCCCCACCCGAGGGAAAGACCCCGAGGCACAACTCTCACAACTCAAGTAATACACAGGAGTCCAGCCTGCGTCCTGCACAGGTGCTAATGTAGGGGTCCAGGAAATAGCTGCGGGTATTGGAGGAAACTGCTCTGGAGACCATGCACCTGCCATGCCTAATGGGCCCAGAAGGCAGGGGCTCTGGCTGCTCGAGGTGCTCAGTGGAGCACAGACAGCCTCACTGGGCTGTGTCTCTAGCTGCTTAAATGAACTTGCTTACCCAAGGCTGCTGGCCAGTGGGGTCCACGTGCCCACTTGGTGCCTGCCTCTCTCGTCTGCTTGCCGATGTAGTTCCTCTTCCTCAGGACTGGGCCTCTGTCCACCCTTTCCTTCCCATTGTGTCTCCAGCTGTGTTCACGTCTCCAACTCAAGGCCAGCCCTTCAGCCACTCTGTTGAGTAGGCTACTCTGCATCATGCTGCAAGTCCCCTGGGGTCCTTCGTTGCCTTTCCCTAAATGGTCTCTGCACTGATCCCATCCCCCTGCTTGCAGTGTCTCCTCATTTGGATGGACTAGGGGTTTGCTCACCATGCTATCCTGCATGGATGGTTATGGTCCCCCAGGGTGGGGCTGGCACTTCACTCCCCACAAGCTCTCAGAAGTGAGATGCTCGGGGTGAAGTTGGGCCATGTGTGGTGTCCTGCCTGGGCCTTGGGTAGCAGAGGCAGGACTGGCTTTGCCTCTCCGAGATGCCTCTGGCTCCTAGGTATGAGTGAGCCACACTTGGTGGCTTAAATGCAGTTCCATCTGAGTAGAGGACAACAGATGTGGAGACATCTAGATGCCCAAAGGGTGGATGCCCAGAGCCCTTGTCTCCATGGGCAGAGAGGGCAGCTCCTCAGCTCAGGAAGGAGATCTCTGGACGAGGCCAGGGAGCTGAAGGCTGGTCTGCCCTCGCCTGGCCCCTCAGAAGGGTGCAGACATTGAGCCTTCCCTTAGGGCACTTCCTTCCCTAAAGCCCCTGTCAGAAGCCTATCCTGACTCCTGGCCAGCCTAGACTCGGGAGCTTCCACGGGCTTCCAGCTTCCTTCTGGAAGGCCAGCTTCTCAAGGAAGACAGACCCTGCCCAACCAGGCAGCATCCCCATCCTGCCTGGCCATATGAGCGGCCCAGCGTGTGTTCCTGGGATGGTTTGTCAGTGGACCCCATTTCCCTATGGACCCTCCACAGTGGTTAGAACAGTTTCACATTTGATGGGCTCAGTGGCCAGGCTGGGAGCTCCTAAGCCAGCTTGTTTGCAGCGGGGTTCACACACTGCCATGGCCCAGGGGTAGACAGGCCCACCTGCAGAGAATAGCATTGGGGTCACCTGGTGTGGCTGGCGTTCATTCTGTGCTGGCCTTAGTGGCCCCCAGGTCACTCATGAGAGCCTTTGAGGGCAGCACTGGGACCTGAGACCCCCAACATGGGAACTGGCTCCACCTTCTCCCTGAGAGAAGGCATGATGACTGTGGTTCAGGCCTGGTCCCATGGGCCATGTATGGGAGGTGACCACAGGCCTCCGGTTTGCAGCTGGTACTTTAGTGGGATCAGCCGGACCCAGGCCCAGCAGCTGCTCTTGTCTCCTGCCAATGCACCTGGGGCCTTCCTTATCCGGCCCAGCGAGAGCAGCCTCGGGAGCTACTCACTCTCAGGTATGTGGGCAGCCCCGGAGACTGTCCCCTCCAGCGGGCACCTTGCTTAACCCCCACTGGGCCTGACACTATCAGTCCAGGCCCTTTACTCATGCCTGGCAAACACGCTGGTCACCCACCTGCTTGCTCTCTGTTGCTGTCCCCTGCTTTCTTCCTTTCTTTTTTCCTTCCTCTGTTCACTCACAAACTCATTCAACCAACAAGAATCTATTGTGCACTCACTCTGCTCCTCTGTACCCCTGCCCAAAGCCCATGCTACAGACACACTGGCTGTCTCAGGGACCCTGCAACCAGCCAAAGCCAGGCCATACGAGAGGTCAGGGTGGTGGTGTCTGTGCAGGCTGCTGCTGAGGCAGTGTCCATCTCTGCTCCCCCAGTCCGAGCCCAGGCGAGAGTCTGCCACTACCGCATTTGCACAGCACCTGGTGGCAGCCTCTACCTACAGGAGGGCCAGCTCTTCCCCAGCCTGGAGGCACTGCTCACCTACTACAAGGCCAACTGGAAGCAGATCCAGAGCCCCCTGCTGCAGCCCTGCAGGCCCCAGGTGGGACCCAGGACCCTATCTCAGTCACTCAGCCATCCCTGAGACCCAGCCCTGGCTTGCATCACTTCAGCTCCTTGCATGAGTTCTATCCTCCTAAACTGGTGGAGGAAGGATGGTTTTGTGTGTGTGTGTGTGTGTGTGTGTGTGTGTGTGTGTGTGTGTGTGTTAGAGAGGTGCTACAGGGTGTGCCCAGCTCTGAGGGAGTGAGAGGAGGCAGAAGCCAGCTGGGGGTGGTACCCACAGTTGCTGTAGGCCTCCAGGGCAGAAGCTGTAGGAGGAGATGGGAGTCCCTGCTGCCTTCCGATCTTTGGGACTGTCCTGGACAAACTGTGGTGAGGGGGCTGGGGCAGCGATCTAGTTTCTCTGGTCTCCTAATAACAGCCCAGCCAGTGATGATAATGAGTGTTTGTGGACGGATATCCGGCTCAGGCAAAGGTATCACTTAAGTCCTGAAGCAATTAGCTCCCACAGCTCTGGGCTCAGCCCCCAGATGTCAGCACTGGCCTCCTATGTATGCATGTATGTCTGTATGTATGGTACTGGGAATCAAAGTCAGGACCTTGTGCTTGCCAGGTGGGCACTGTGTCGCTGAGCTACAACCCTGGCTCTGGCCTCCCCTTATCCCAGCCAGGGCCCAGGCTGGTGTGTGCTGGGCAGAGGTGCTGAGGTCTGCTTCTGGGGGCCCTTCCTGGGACAGATGGGCAGCAGAGCCCTGCTGCACAACCACTCTGCCCAGCCTGCCCACTCTGCCAGAGGAGCAGCAGGCAGGACCTGAACCCCTCCTCCCCACAGAACCCCCTGGCACAGGACAAGTGGGAGCGGCCGCGCTCAGAATTTGTCCTTCGGAGGAAGCTGGGCGAAGGCTACTTTGGGGAGGTCTGGGCAGGCCTGTGGCTGGGCTCTGTGCCTGTGGCGGTCAAGGTCATCAAGTCAGGTGAGGCTTTGCCTGCCCAAGTCCCCCAGCCAGGCCTGGGCCCAGCACCCACTGCCTTCTGATCCCGGGAGCTCTAGGGGCAGTGGTGGCCAGTGGCACGGCCAATCTTGGGGCAGCATCTTTTCCCGCAGCTGACATGAAGCTGGCTGACCTCGCCAAGGAGATCGAGGCCCTGAAGAGCCTGCGGCACGAGCGGCTGATCCGGCTGCATGCAGTGTGCTCTGTGGGGGAGCCTGTGTACATCGTCACGGAGCTCATGCGCAAGGGCAACCTGCAGGCTTACCTGGGCAGTGAGTACCCTGTGTCCCTGCCTGCAGCAGCCTGGCATCGGCCAGGGAGGACAGCAGCTGCCCCTCTAGCCTGGAGGTGTGTCAGGGACTATCTACAGGACATGTGGCCCAGGATACACATACTGGCCCATCAGGCCTCCAGCTAATGAGGGCTGGGATTTGGATCTGGGCCCCACCTGGGCTTTGCTGCTGTCAGAATGTTATTGTTCCAGGCCTGGAGAAGAGTCCAGGTGGGGTAAGGGATGGGTCCCATTTGGATCACCAGCTTCTGTGTAATGTTATCGTAGGCCCAGCGGGCCTCAGGATACCTAGGTCCCCTTTGGTCCTTCTCTGCCCCTGGTCTTCCTTGAGGGCTGAGCTGGTGGCCAGGAGGCATGGTGCCTTGAATGGCCATGGTGAACACAGTCGCCCTCTTTCCAGGGCAGTCACTTCCCCACTCTGGCTCAGAGATGAGACTGAGCTCTAGAGGGGCTGTGCTGTCCCTGCAGTGCCTGCCTATCCCACCTTGACCTATGCCCCCCTGAGCCCTGGCCTCTGAGCCCTCTCTCCCTGCAGGCCCGGAGGGCCAGGGACTGAGCCTGCCTCTCCTGCTGAGCTTCACCTGCCAGGTGGCTGAGGGCATGAGGTACTTGGAGGAGCAGCGTGTTGTCCATCGGGACCTGGCTGCCAGGAATGTGCTTGTGGGGGATGACCTCAGCTGCAAGGTGGCTGACTTCGGCCTGGCCCGGCTACTAAAGGTCAGTGGGGGAGGGTCCAGTCTCCTGAGCCTGTGAGAGGGGAGAGGCCTCGCTGTCCACCCACGGCTGATCTCCCCTTCCCCCAGGATGACATCTACTCCCCAAGCAGCAGCTCCAAGATACCTGTCAAGTGGACAGCACCCGAGGCGGCCAATTACTGCATCTTCTCGCAGAAGTCTGATGTCTGGTCCTTCGGTATCCTGTTGTACGAGGTCTTCACCTTCGGCCAGTGTCCCTACGAAGGTGGGCTTCCTGAGGGGACAGAGGCCTCATCCGGGAAATTTAGTCTGAGGGAGACAGCCCACTCTGCCTGGGAGTTGTTGGCCCAGGGTGTGGACCCCAGGCCCCAAGATACACCCTAGGGTGGGAGGGTCGGCCAAGACCAGCTAGTGATGCAGGAAATGGGCTGAGGGGGATCCCCAGGGACCCTCATCCTCTCACTGATGCCCTCCCCAGGGATGAGTAATCATGAGACACTGCAGCAGCTCAGCCGTGGGTACCGGCTGCCCCGCCCAGCTGCCTGCCCTTCAGAAGTATACTTGCTCATGCTGGAGTGCTGGAAGGGTAACCCTGAGGAGCGGCCTGCCTTCGTCATGCTGTGGGAGAGGCTGGATGCCATTCACAGGCGTCTGCACCTGGGCCTCACATGACTGGAGCTCTGGGCCCAGGTTGGCGCAGAGGCTGTGCTTCAGGCAGGGTATCTTCCAGAACAGTACTGCCAATAGCCCAGATCATGGAGGGCACATGGCCATGAACCCTACAGCCTTTGTGTGCACGACTGTTGACCTTCCATAAATGACATGGCTATATGTGTGTGTCCATGTGTGGACACACCCACCCTGGCAGCAAAGGGATTCAAGTCCTCAGTCCTGTGTGGATGGCATTCCTGAAATCTTCAGAAGGATGAAAAAGCAAGAAGTGTAGCTTGTGGAAGCCTTGGGCCCAGTGACTGCCCCTCTCCCAGGCCTGCCTCCCCCAGGGTTCCCTGACCCCCCCTTCCTGGGCTGTGGAGGAGAGTCCCAGTTCCCAGAGGTCACCCTGCGCTCTGGCTCCCAAGCAGACCCCACAGCATGCACTGTGCTCCTATGGGGACAGCACTAGATGGGCATGCACAGGCAGCACTCAAGAAGTACATTCTGACTCAGCCATGGGCATAGACATGACATGCATGCCAGTCCCCTCTACCCAGAGCTGGAGCTGGAGCAGATGAGGGTCTGCCCTGGCAGCCAAAGGTAGGGTCTGCCCTGGCGCCGAGGGCCCGAGGGTGCTGGAATGGGCACAGTTTAAAGATCTGGTAGAGTCAGGAGACTCCTGAGCTTGCTGGAGCTAGCAGGCTGGGACCGAGGCAGGCAGCCCCAGGAAGGGCAGGCTGGGCAGCCAGAGTTTCCAGGGTAGGACATACATTTCAAAGTTGTTTCTTAAGCTGGTGCTAGTTGGGAGGCAGAGTCCCAGATGGCAGATGGGGCAGAATGCAGCGGTATGCTGGCAGCTGGTGACAGGTGGCTCTCAGGCTTAAAAAATGAAAAGCCCCAGATGGGCCGGGCCACACACTGTGGCTGTGACCCTCTGGGAACATGTAGTTGGCTCTTGATTATCCCACACCAGGGAATAAGGGAGGCAGCACGTTTGGGGCTCCAGAGTGAGGGCTTGAGCCTGGAAGCTGCAGGGTTCAGGGGTGAGGGTTAGAGAGGAGTGGGTCATGAGAGCACCAAACACTTGTGGACAGACTGCTGCAGAGCTGGCTGTCGGTGTGTGGCAGGAAGTTGGTGGTGGGGTTACAGCCTGGCCGCAGCCCTAGGAAGGAGGTGGACCTAGAGCCTCAGTGGTGGCACCAGCCCTGTGGGGGGACAGGGACAGAGTGCTTCGGTTTGAACCTCTGGGGGTATTTCCTGTCCCCAGCTCTTTCCTCTCTCCGAGACTCTACCTGTGTGTCTCCTGGGTGCCCTGAGGCGGGCAGGCCTCCTCTGCTCCACCCTCCCAGTGGTGTTTTTGCCGAGAAGTCAGCCAGCTGTAGAGAGCAATTAAAACTGTGAACCAAAATAAATCTTCCTTCCTCTAAGCTTTTTGTGGCAAGTATTTTGTTCAGAGACAAAAAACTAACTGGTACAGTTGTGCGTGTAGGTGTCTTGTCCCAGCAATGGGAAGATAACTCAGTGAGGCATGTCTGGGGGGTTCTGTTTGGGGTCCCCAAAGACCCTCTCTCAGCTTTCCTAGGAGCGATTTAGCAGCTGTCTCCAGAGGTTGATGGGAAGACTGGCCTCAGCCATTGTCCTTAGAGGGGATGGAGTTTAGGGGAAGTGCTGCCCTGTGGACACCAATTGTTCACAGTCACTGTCTGTAGTCTTTGTGGTAGCTGACAAGGAGAGGAGCTGGGAATTGAACCCCACATGCATAGTGACCCAGGCAGGAATGGGGGCAGGAGGCCAAGGCCAGGATGATACCTGAGGAAAGTGGGACTAGCCAGGCTGCAGCTCCCCTTAGGTCAGCAGTGGGCCTGTGGGACTCAGAAGTTGGGCTAGGAGCCCGGCCTTGTTATGATGACAGAGTGGCTTGAGCAGGCCTTCTGTGGCACACCTCAGTCTGGCCGTTAGGATGGCAAGGCTTTCACTGAGCAGAGCCACAGTCCTGTGTTCCTCTGGAGTCCTACCAAGAACTTCCTGGGGCTGCTGAGAGGGTGGCATGTCTGCAGCTGAAGAGGCTGCCCAGGAAGCAGTGTGCGGGGCTGGACATGCCACCTAACCACAGAGGCAGGCTTACCTGTGGGCCCCGGCACATTCCTGGGTGTCTCTTCAGCCACGGCTGAACTAGTTTGGCCCTCCCAGGTCTCTAGGCAGGCAGGGACTTTCCTGCTTCTCCGTGTGGCTTAGACAGAAGCACCCATGCAAGGTCTGCCCAGGAACACGCCAGGACCCCTAGAACAGCTGGCAGCAGAGAAACAAGGGCTTGAGGGCACTGGGCTCCCTGAGCCTGGGCCACCCAACTCCATTGGCCCAGCACCCGGCCATCCAGCTCCCTCCCCCAGGCCTCTTCCAGGTCTTGGACCTCTAACCCCTGACCTCTGACCTCTGACCTCTGAGTTCCTGCTCTCTTAGGCCCTCCCCTAATCTGGCAGGGACTGATCTGGGCTGGCCAGGGCATTTTCAAATGGCAATGGACAGGGTCTGGGATGAAGCTCGTGGCACAGCACCCGCCTGGCAGGCACAAGGTCCTGAATACAATCCCCAGGACCAAAACAACAACAACAAAACACCCAAATGGTAATGGACAGTGCTATTATTTTTCCTCAGTGAAAAGTTTAGCTGGGAATGTAGCTTAGCGGTAGGTAGAGCTTTTGCCTACCACGTGTGAAGCTGTAGGTTCAGGCCCCACCACCCCAAAATTAAAAAAGGTTCAAATGAGAGTTGAGAGCATGATTCCCCTGCCACACCATCCTCACGACCTTGGTCACATCATCCTTGCCCCCACCCTGGCCCTTGTAGCTGCCTCAGCCCCAGGTGAGAGCACCCTGGTTGGAAACCAGCACAATGGAAGAGGTGGTAGGAGTCACCTGGAGAAGTCCCAGGGGCAGATTCCAATTCCGGGTAAGGGTGTGGGGACGGGGAGGGGCTGGACTGGATGGGGTGGGGGTGGGGTGGGGAGGGGAAGGCCTGGGAGAGGGCTGTGCCTGCTGCTGGTGGTCTTCGGCGCCACCTTGTGCCCTCTGGAGGGAAGGCGCCCTGCAGGCCGTCTTCCCTCACGTAGGCCGTTGGGTCTCCCCTGAGGCTCAGGCTGCAGCTGCAGGCTGTTCTGGGGTCATTCCTCCTGTGCATAGAGCAGCTATGTCCTCCAGTCTTGGGCAGTCACCAGCACCCGAGCTTGCAGACTTAGAAGCCTGGGCTGGGGTGTACCCAGCCTTGGCCTGCCCAGCTCACCCTAAGCTCTCCTGTCCCCACAACTCCTCGTTAGGGTGGGTCCTGCAGCACCAAGTAGGGGAAAATGGCAGCTCCCACACTCCATGTGCTGGGTGCACCCTGCAGTGACCCGCCTCATCCTGCCTGTCTTCCCACACAGCTACCTTCCAGCTGTGCACACCCAAGCCCAGGGTTTCGCTGACCTGTGTGTGCCCTCTGTGAGGGGCTGCCCCACCTCCCACCCAGCTTCAGCCCAGCTGAGTGGCCATGCACCTGGCAGGTGAGGACCTGGCAGTGTGGTCTCAGGTGACATGCAGGATGGAGTCTACGGGGGGCCTAGGGTGTGGCCAGCTCCTGCCTCCTCACAAGGAAGTGGGTGGAGGTGGCTCAGGGAGAGCCCTGCCTGCCCCTCCCAGTGCAGGTGCCCACAGGTGGCCCACATCCCAGTCCTGCTACTGCACTGCCATGGCATCCCAGGGCCAGGCCCACCTGGGCCCCAGGTACGTGGGCCTCTGGGACTTTGAGGCCCGGACGGACGAGGAGCTGAGCTTCCAGGCGGGGGACCTGTTCCATGTGGCCAGGAAGGAAGACCAGTGGTGGTGGGTCACCCTGTTGGATGACTTGGGCCAGGCCCTGGCAGAAGGCTATGTGCCCCACAACTACTTGGCTGAGAAGGAGACGGTGGAGTCTGAGCCGTGAGTGTCTCTGGGCCCTTGAGAGGGGCACAGCAGTTTCCTGGCTGGCCTGGGGAGGTCAGGAGGGCAGGAGGCTCTGGGTTCATCTCCCCGCATCCTGAGGCCAGGGCTGGGTCCCCAGCCTCTGGACACCATTCTCCTGGTACACAGTATTAACTGGGCCATGATGTTGCAGGTCGTTGGGGATAGGACTCAGAGATGAAGGGCCTCTTCTCTGTGACCTAGAGAGGACAGAGAGTCCAGGGTAGGCAGCAGGGGCGCTGAACAGCAGTGACAAACTCTGTGAGAGTCCTCGGGCCCTTGGGAGTGGGAAGGTTGCTCACTTTGCAAACAGCCAGAGCCAGAAGTGTGACCTAGTTCGGGGAGCGTAAAGGCAGCTGGGGCAGCCTACAGCTGAGTGTTAGTTCTTTCTAGAGTCTGGCCCACCGTGCCTGGGCTACCCACCTGGCTGGACCCAGGGTCTTTGAGGAACTGTGAGGGCTAACATGGGCTTGTCCACAGCACTGAGGCCCCTGCCTTCCCCCTCCTGTGGGAGGGGCCCTGTGGCCCACGCCCAAGAGCCCTGACTTTCAACATCCACCCAAGTGAGTGCCCATGGCATGGGGCCAGGGTTCTTGAGTCCAGTGTGCTGGGTAGGCCACAGCATGCTGGGCTACCAGTAGGAGTCTCAGAGGCAGAGGCCCATTGCAGGGCAGTGAGATGAATGGGACGCATGAGAGGCTGGTGAGGACTCAGAAGGCCAGATGCGGAGGCCCTGGTGCAGAGTACACAGCAGGTGTGGGGTGGTGCGAGATGAGAAATTTTCTAGCTCTGTGAGTACCAAGTGGGTGCAACCTGAAGGCCCCTACCGGGTGGTGATCTTCTATGTGGAGCCTGTGTTCTGACACCTCTGGAGGGAGCTGGGGACACCAAGGGCAGAGCCAGCTAGGAGCCCCACTCCATACTCCAAAGCACAGGGTTCCTCCATGCCCAGAATTGAAGATGGTGTGAGCTGGGTGTGGTGATGCAGGTCTGTAATCCCAGTGCTCTGGAGGCTGAGGCGGGGGTCACACATTTAAGCTCAGGATGGGCAATTTAGCAACTTGAGACCCTGTCTCAAAAAAAAGGATAAGGGATGGGGCTCAATGTACAGGGTCTTTCCTGGGTCCCATGGCCAGTGACACAAATTAAAAAAAAAGGTTAAGAGCCGGGCTTGGTGGCGCAGGCCTGTAATCCCAGCACTCGGGAGGCTGAGGCAGCAGGATTGTTGTGAGTTCGAGACCAGCCTGAGCTACAAAGTGAGCTTAAGGCCAG
>PVKA01049549.1:0-13175 GCA_004027165.1 Ctenomys sociabilis | reverse complement strand
GTCTGATTGACATTTGTATTTTAATAAAATAAAAATAAATGGAAAAAAAAAATATGCTGTGGATTGTCCTTGCTACAAATAAAGGCAACTTAAGGACAAGCCCTGTGATAGTTTTTTTTGTTTGTTTGTTTTTTTCTTTTCTTTTTTTTTTTATTTTATTGAACTACAAATGTCAATCAGACAGTTTCAAGACACCTTAACAATACAGATTCAACAAACTAATACATTGCAAACTGTTTTCATAATGTTTTGGTATTGTACAAGGTGCATACATGATATTATATTTACAGATATTATTTTAGCAGATATTTCTTATCAGTGAATTAAGAGTGTAGCTGCTTACTTATCTTATTTTTTATACCTGAATTATATCAAAAATTCAATAATTATTTTCCTAGTGGATGACCATAGTACTAGAAGCCAACATAATATCTTGTCCAACCACCATTAATGCAAATCTTGCCTCTCATAGGATTATGTAGAAGCACAGCATTATCTATCCCCACTGTACTGTCTATACACACACATCATGAATTTTTCTTTCTACACCCCTTCCTTTGTCTACACCTGTCAAAGGTGGGCACTCCATTGTCATTCAACTAACTTAGGTGCTTGAACTCGACACCACAGTCCAACACAGTCCAGCATTCTACAACAATAGGGAGTTATTCAAAGAAATTGTCGACCATAGCCATTTACAGCTCAGCTTAATATTATGGCTCCATTATGTATACTTCATTTTTATACTTTTCTGCTGGATGGTTAAGACCTAGATAGATCAAGACTTATATACCAACACATGAACTTTATATTTCCTATGTGGTCAGTGAAATCCTCTCAGGGTTTATCTTGTAGTCCTGTACATTATTCTGTAGTTCCTTTGTCTGTGTCATCCATGTGGATGAGTCACAGCCAATGCTTGACCAGTTTGCTCTCTGTGAGAGCTTGAGAGAAAGTTTTCTCTTCATGTGACTCTCCCCAGGCACACTATAGAACTTTCATCTCTTTCCTCTGTGGCTCCATAATCTCATTGTTCAGAAAATTTGGGTCTCACCTGAGTTTCATGATGTTGCAGTACAGGTTCTCCTATGTCCTGAGTCTTCGCTGACCTTGAAAGGCTAGGGCCAAAATACTGGCTGGCCTTGTGGCTCTTCTATTTCTCCAACTCTGACTTGTGATCTTAGGTTGTTAACCATCCAGAAGAAAAGCTGATTAGTAACCTGCAGCATATGCCATTCACTTTGCCTTATCTGGCTCAATTGATTTTACTTGTTGTATGTTTCCTTTTGTGTTTCTGCTTTTCGCTTGTTATACTAGGGAGACTATACGATATTTACACATGTGTGTCTGGTTTATTTCACTTATGAGTATATGTTCAAGTGGCATCCACTTCAATATAAATGCTTTGAACTTATCATTCTTAAAATCTTAACTAATAAGCAATCAGACAGAGGACTACTGTCTAGAATATATAAGGAACTAAGGTATGACAGGGCTCTCAAATTTAAAGATCCAATTCAGAAATGGGCATCTGAGATGAATACACACTTCTCAGAGGACGAAATTAAAGAAGCAAATAAATATATGAAAAAATGCTCCACATCACTAGTCATCCGTGAAATGCAAATAAAAACAACACTGAGATACCATCTCACTCCAGAAAGAATGGCTATCATAAGGAAATCAACCAACAACAAATGTTGGAAAGGTTGTGGGGAAAAGGGAACACTTCTCCACTGCTGGTGGGAATGTAGACTGGTTCAACCATTGTGGAGGTCAGTGTGGAGACTCCTCAAAACAGTATGACTAGAAATCCCATTCAAGCTGGCTATCCCCCTACTGGGAATTTTCCCAAAGGATCTGAAAACATTGTATCATAGTGATATTTGTGTACCTATGTTTATAGCAGCGCAATGTGTGATAGCAAAATCTTGGAAATAACCATGATGTCCATCACATGAGGAATGGTTGAAAAAGATGTGGTATTTCTATATAATGGAATATTACTAAGCCCTGTGATAGTTGATCAGATAGTAAAGAGGGCTACTAAGAGACAGTGAGTGAATGATCGTATGGTGTAGGTACCCAGGCAAATGTTGATTCGTCTCCCAAGAAGGGTGGGTCAAGATTTCATCACAGGACTCAGAATGGTACACAATTTTAAAACTTACACATTGTTTACATTTGGATTTTCTATTTATTATTTTGGGGCTGCAGCTAACTATAGCCAACTAAAACTTCAGGTAAGGGAGGGAGACTACTGTCTTATGGTACAAATGGTCTCCTCTTGTGCCGATGGAAGCTGAGCAGGTTAGTCTGGAGGACAGGATTCAGAAGCAGAGGGACCTGCAGGTTCCTATCTTTTCTGTTCTAAAAAAGACCATTTTAATGAATTTCTTTTCCTTTGCAGTTGGAAGCAAATAAGTGAGAAATCTAGCATTTTCGGTTTAGCAACCCAAACATACCTTCACACTCAAAAGCACATTCACCACAGTTAGCAGGCAGCCTGCAGGGCTCTGGAGTTCTTAATCTATCATTTCTCAAACAGTAGCTTTTCCATTGTGGAGGTAATTCTATTTTTATTTCCTTTGATGTCAAGAATCAGGTTTAAGCTCCTACACATCTCAGATGCAAAATAAGAAGCTGGTTCGCGTACACAAATGTGAATGTATGAATCAAGTCCCAATGCAGTGTTGGCAGAAGACACTTGAATGGGAGAAGAACAACTATTATTTTTTTAAAAAATGACCCACCAGGGAATGTCTGTATTAGTGTGAAATAACAAGGTTAGACAGGTGGAGGAAAAAAGAAGAGACGAGGAAATAGAGCGAGCATATATTCACTGCATTACATGTTACTGCATTTTCTACAATGGCAGGAAAGAAGAGGCAACAAGGCGGAAGGAACACAGAGAATTCAAGTCAGGAGCACAGGAAAGTTAATATTGGGTTGCAGGGATAATGAATTTCCAGCCATGGTGTTTCACTAAAGCCTTATGCATCGTCCTCTTTTAGGGATCTGTGACATCCTGTGTTCATGTAAGAAATTGAAAAGCCCTCAGCCCAAACACAGCCACACAGGAAGGCAAGCTGTTAGGTGGTTGCACGAGCAGGTCTAAATCCTGAGCAGATGGACGCTGGCAGAGGTGCTCGTCAGCCTGCCTGAAGGAGGCTGTCAAGAGCGAGCTCTGTTTGTTATTCGATTTTATTTAGGAAAAAATTCTCAAAGACACAGAAGAATATCTGCTGGCTGCACCCTCACACAGCTAGCTGTTCAACTACATTCAGAAGGTTCCTCCCAGGTACTGCAGTAAATATTTCTGTTACTTCCAAGATAAATTAGTGCACTGACACCCTCCCAGGAAGCATTCCAAGCCTGTGAATCAGACAAGTATCACTGGCCATATAAATCAGGGTTCTGAGCAATTGCTGACACCCACCAAAGTCAAAGCGGGAAATAAAAGCCCATCTTCGTGTCTTCCGTTATCACTGATGGCCTCTTCGTCCCTCCTTTTCAGCAATTTATCTGACCAATTGGTATCACTGGCACAGCCACCTGATTAGACTGAAGCTATCTGTTTAAAAATACAATAAATAAAATAAAATAGGGTTCCTGACCTCTGCAAAACAGAAGAACAATGTGGCAAGAATTCCCGTGCTGCAAAACGATAAGTGTGGCAGAGGGACAGAGGGACACACAGCCTGCTGGGGGCATCCAGAGGGCAGGCAAACAGAAACACCCCAGACAGCATCCTGGAGAGGGTGCGGTTGGACCAGGGTGTGAAAATACAGGGGACAGGAGAGAAGCAACTGCAGTCGTGCTGTATAAGATTCCAACCTCTCACCAGATACTTATGGTTAGTCAGCCAAACATGCATCTCCTTGACACTGCCGTTCTCCTGGACGAACTAGTTTTCTTCTAACAGTGCATGTGGGCATCAATATCAGTTCTTGAAGTAAAGTAGGTTACAGAGAACAAGCCACGAAGCTGAAGGTACATTAGAAAAGGTGTCATCCTGGGACATGGACAGGGTAAGGCTGGGGGACAGGATGTGGGAGTGCTATTTTGGTCCTTTCACAGTGATTCTGTACCCTACTGGGAGAAAGGCCAATTTTCAACAGTTTTTTGTGTTTTTTTTTTTTGCGGAACCGGGGATTGAACTCAGGCCCTTGCACTTGCCAGGGAAGCACTTATTCCACTGAGCCATCTCCCCGGCACCCAACAGTTTTTGATTTCCTGAATTTTCTTTTTCCTTTTTTTTTTTTTTTTTTTTGTTGGTACCACTGATTGAACTCAGGATCCTGCAATTGCTAGGCAGGCACTTATTCTTCTAAGCTATCTCCCCGGGCCTTGAACAGTTTTTGAAACCCAAGAAACAATAGACACAGAGGTATAAGTATATACCTGTGCATATACACACATGCATACAAACAAATGTGCATACACACACCTACTAGAAGCATGAATAAATTCTATGGAGTGTACCAATGCCACTACCCTATGTGGACAATGGGAGAAGGGCATATGATATCCCTCTGTGTCTTTTTGAAACTTCTTGTGAGAATTTAATTATTTCTGAGGAAATAAAAGGAAAATGTTCATCAAAAATATAATTATAAGTAGAATTGACTTGCATGAAAATCACCTCCTCCTGTGAGCCTTAGCACCACCCACCCAGCAAACAGCAGCTGCAGGACACAGAGCTACATCCACACTCACTCCAGGTCTCAGTGCCACACAGCTTTCATGCTGCCTGAGACCACACCAAGTGGAACCCCGGAAAAGCAGCCCTGTGCCCCACTGTCCCCTGCAGAGGAATTGTGTAGGCTCACAGAGACTGTGATTCTAGTTTAAAGCCCACTTCTGGCTTGAAAGTGCCAAGCAGGGGGCGTCTTCTCATGCGCCACGGCCCCAGTCCAGCCAGCCCAAGAGGTCAGGCCATTAACAAAGCACTGGATTAAGTAATGCCTGGGAAATTAGAAAAGCACTCTCCTGGGTATGTCCAGTGGGTCATGGAGGCATGGGCTGGGATACTGTACCTGGTCCTGGGCCCCTTCCTTCCCCATGCTGTTCCCCTACTGTGCTTTCTGGCTGCCATGACCTAAGGAGCTTTGCTCCACCACTCCCTTCTGCTCTAATGATCCTGCTCTGAAGCTGGCCAGCCACTCTGTCCTGAAACCATGAGCTAAATTGAGGCCTCCTTTAGGTTGTGTGTGTCAGATATGGATCTCAACAAGAGAAAGCTTAGTAGCCCAGGATGGATGTCATGAAAATAGTGATGGAGGTGGGATTTGCTAAGAGCCTTCTCTTTCTAAGCCCAGTAATGCTCAAAAGAAAACGCATCCAGGAGAAATTTCAGTGTTGCAGCCCCTCTGCTTTCATGTGGCTGCTTTTCTAGAACCCTTTCCTCTCACTGTTAGCAGGACTGATGTTCTACTATTTAGGAAGAGTCTGCCTTCTAGAGCCTTCCTGGGGCTGGCAGCTGCTGGACAGTTTGGGGCATGCTGAATTCATTTGCTGTAGTCTCCCTCCCTTAGCATGGACCCAGGGATGCTGGCAGAACAGACAGAAAACGGTTGTGACAGCGAGGCCAGGGATAAAATGTGCAGAATGAACAGCTCTTCTCCTTCACAGTGAAGCTGTTACTTCTTTCGTCAGCCCGTGTGCTGCTCAATAATGAAGTACTTCCATATTTGAAGTACTTCCATATTTGAAGGAGACCTCATCTCCACATTCACAGCCTGGAGGTACCAACTCTCCTTTAGTTTTCAATAGTATTAGTTTAGAAGCCCTAAGTATCAGATGATCTGGTGTATGTGTGTTAAAAGTTGCTTGAGACAAGGATCCTGGGGAAACTCTCCCTTGTATTGGTTCTTATACTGTTCAAGGCATCACAGTACCTCCTGGTAACCCCCATCTCTTATTTTGATATGTGGTTTTAGAGAATTTCCAGCAGAAGTAAAGCCTGGTAACTGAGACAGTGATTCTTGCTTATCCAGGTCTTCCCCAGGGGTGACTTCACCCTCTCAGGGACTTTGGCAATGTGTGGAGACATCTTGTCACAGTAAGGATGGGAGGATGGTAGCTAGAGAGTGGAGACTGGGGATGCTATTGCATTGTGTGTGAGGTACAGAGGGCCAAAGATGATTTGCAACAAAATGTCAGCAGCAATGAGACTAAAACATCTTGTTTTTTAATGGCTCAGTGAATGTATTGCAAATAATTGTTATTCATTCAGAAAATACCACAGCAATTTGAGCTTTGAAGTGGTTTTAAAGTGCGATGTCTGGGGTGCTGGGAAGCCTGTTTTGTAGTCTATAGAAGATGGGCAGCAAAGGAACACAAACAAATATAATGGAATACAGAACACGGGAAGTGTCTGAGTGGGAACAAGAATAAATACAAGGAAGGATGTATGGCTAAGAGGATGTTGGGGAATGGAGGAACTGATGCCACCCTTTCCAAGAAAGGGCAAGCTTCGTGTTTACAGTCAAAGACATCTTTCTTGCATATAAATTTAAAACTACTGCTACTTTGGAAAGCTCACCCAATCCCTGAGTATTTCTAAGCAGTCTCTTTACATGCATGTCTTCAGAGAGGCAAACTACTGATTTCTTTGTGGCTTTATTCCTTATTCAGATGATTTTCATGACAACAATATTTTCCTTTTGTCACAGAAATATTTTATTTCTTTTTCTTATCCTTGGCTCACTCTTCCTACCTATTCTTTAAAAATACTGCCAAAGGCTGGTGTGATGACACACGCCTTGTGTCGCCAAGTTCAGGCACCTGAATTGGTTTAATGATAATGGAGTGCCCATCTTTGACAAGTCTAAACAAAAAAAGGGTATACAAAGGAAGAATCATGATGTGTGTGTATGAACAGTACAGTTAGGATAAATATGCTATGCTTCTGCATAATTCTATGAGAAGCAAGATTTGTAGTGATAGTGGTTGAACAAGATATTATGTCGGCTTCTAGCACTATGGACAAACACTAGGGAGATTAAGTATTAATTATTGAATCTGTGTTATAATTCAGCTATAAAAAATAAGATAAGTATATAGCTACACTCTCTTAATTTACTGATAAGAGAGATCTGCTATAATAATGTCTGTAAGTATAATATCATGTATGCACCTTGTACAATACCAAAACATTATGAAAACAGTTTGCAATGTATTAATTTATCGAATCTGTCCTGTTAATTTGTCTTGAAACTGTCTCATTGCTATTTGTTCTTTAATAAAAATAAATAAATAAAAATACATGAAATTTAGCCACGGAGGCATATGAATTTCATGGCCACGTAGCCTTGCTAACACAAATAATTGAGAATTTATGTGGGCTTCATTTGTTTTCGTGTGAAACCCACATAAATTTCCTTGTTCTGTACTACTACACTTTGAATATTGACATTTTCTATCCTTGTATGTATCATGTAATAAGTGGAGTAAAAAAAAAACTATATAGAAAAATAAATTTAAGAGTTTTTCCTCATTCTTTAATAAATCTAGAGTATTATCTGTTTCTTATACCCATTTCAATCAGAGTAAGAATAATTACATTTACTTGAATTATATTTTAATACCTTTTGTAGGAAATTTTTGAAATATATAAAAACACATAGGGCTGGGGAGGCAGCTGAGGTCTAAGCATCTGCCCAACATGGAAGGTCCCGAGTGCGATCGCTGGTACTGCATGCTGTCACCCAAACCCCAAATCCTGGGCATGCTCTGCCAGTCCCAAAACCAGGAGTGGTGGTGCACATCTGTAATCTTAGCACTGGGGAGTACTAGGAGGAGTACTAGTAGGAGAAAGACTTTCACTCACCTCTCTTCAAAGGAGAATTCTTATAGACCACTGCTAAGAATGAAAATTAGCATCACGCTCATGGGTAATAGCGTGGAGATTCCTGAAAAGACCAAAAAGAGACCCACTATATAATCAACCATCCACAGTTGGATATATAAAGAAATGAAATCAATGTGTGCAAAGATACCTGTGCTCTATTTCCTTTTTACCAAAAATAGTATTTTTTTTATTTTTAGCAGCATAAATATGGCAGGAGACATTATATAATTAAAATAAGCCAAGCACACTCGCAGATTTTGTGTTCTCACTCAAACATGGAAGCTAAGAAAGTTGACCTCATTAAAGTAGAGGACTAAAACCCGACATAATATCCTGTCCAACCACCATTAGTGCAGATCTTGCCTTATGTCAGCTTTTAGTACTATGGTCATCCACTAGGTAAATAATTATTGAATTTTTGATATAATTCAGGTATAAAAAAATAAGATAAGTAAGCAATTACACTCTTAATTCACTGATAAGAGATATCTGCTAAAATAATATCGGTAAATATAATATCATGTATGCACTTTGTACAATATCAAAACGTTATGAAAATAGTTTGCAATGTATTAATTCATCGAATGTGTATGGTTAAGGTGTCATGAAACTGTCTGATTGACATTTGTATTTTAATAAAATAAAAATAAATGAAAAAAAAAAAAAGTAGAGGATCCGGGACTGGCCAGATACCGCGGCGGATGAAAGGACTGGGATTCAGTCCCCAGCCTGCTGTGCCGGCCTGCCCTCAGGGCATGCTGAGACAGAGACTGAGACTGGGCGTGGCGTCGCACTCCTGCAATCCCAGCGCTTGGGAGCTTGGGAGCCTTAACACAGAAGAATCATTACCATCTGTAGTGAGACCCTGTAGACGCTGTTCTAAATACACTTTAAAAAACTGTTTTGAAAAAATAGAGAATACAATAGTCCTTCACTATTTTGTGGTTTGGCTTTTGCAGAGTCAGTCTTTTGAAGGTTTTTAAACAATATTAACCTAAATTACTTATTGTGGATGTTTTGCTATATCTCAGGCTTTTGCAGTGCCGTACAGTACACATATGTTGATAAAATTCCATAGATTTATGAGTTTAGAAAATGGTTAAGAACGTTTTTAAAAGTGTGGGAAAGGTTTATAAGGGTGTGAGAAGGGTTTATAAAGATTTTTTATATAAACACTACAACAAATATAACGTGGCTACTTCGCTGATTTTCACTTATGGCGAGGATGCCTGGAACGTAACCTCTGTGGTAAGTGAGGGAGCACAGCAAGGGCTGTCCGCATCTAGGAGGGAGAAGGGCCAGGAGAGAAAAGCGTCCCTTAACAGGAAATACAGTGAGGAAGATTAAATCCTGGTGTTCTGCAGCTCAGGAGGCTGACAGTGTTTAACAATAATGATGCTAAATTGCAAAATAGCTAGGAGAGATAATTTTGAATATTTTTAATTTAAAAAAGTGACAAATTTCTGAGGTGGCGGATGTGGCAGGGTCTAGCTGATCGCTGCGCATTGTGCTCACATGTTCAAATAGCGTGAATGTGTACACGTATGCATCGACTAAGAGAAGAAAACACAATGGAAAAAATTAACTCGCTTGTTTTAGACCCAGTGGGAAAGGTAAAGAAACAGGAAATGAAAAGCAAAGCAAAAAAAAAAGAAGAAAAGGGAGCAAACTGACTACTGCCTTGGAGGAATTTCATGTTTAGTCCAAGTATTGTGGGAGAGCACAAGGTGATCCGTATTTGTGTACTTAAAAAAGTGTTCCAGACATCACTATTCTACAAATCCAGAGGAGCAAAAGGCTTCTCCAGAAACCTTCAGTGATGCCTTCCCGGAAGGGAGTAATGAGCAAGACCTGAGGCTCTGCTGATAGACAAGGGGCCCCAGCCCACCGGAAACGGGAAAAGGAGCACAGACAATCGAAGCACGGTGGGAACGGTGGGGGCTCCCGCGGGGTGGAGGACGGCTTTGTGATGTGGGGTGTGGAAGGAAGACGGGACAGCATTTCTGGACGTTCCTGTGAGACACTGGTGAACCCCTGGAGCATTTGAATAAGCAGACGTTATGTGTAAGAAGTATTATCTTCATAGTCCCCAGGATAGCTAGCACAGTACCCTGAAAATAGAAGAATAGTTGGACAAATTATTGTACGGAATGGAATGGGGTGGGATGGGATGTGACAGGATGTAACAGAAGTACTCTGGCAGGCCCTAACTTTGAAAATCACCACAAAACCTCCCTTGCTTTAATTATAATAATAAATACTTTATGAAATGACTGTGAAATTAATGAGAAATTTTAAAGCCAAATGTTCAAGAGCTAGAAGATTTCAATAATGATAAATTTTATATAATAAAATATGGACAATAAAAGTATTAGTAAGTAGCAATATAATATCAAGAGATGGTACTCAATGGACTGAAATGCTGTTGTGTAAATCAATATGACATTGATCAACTGACAGTGACAAGCTGTCACAGTGATTGTGACATTGATGTTGGAGAGACTGGGAGGAACTAGCTAACATCATTTACTAAAAATGTTTTAAAGCAAGACATGCTGGTGCACACCTGCAATGCCAGCACTCTAAGGCTGAGGCAGGAAAACTGCAAAGTCAAACCCAGCCTGAGTGGCTCAGAGGCTTGGTAAGAATTTATCTCTGAAATAAAAGTTAAGCAAAATGCTGGAGAAATAGCTCAGTTGAAACCTCTGGACTCAATCCGCAGTACCATTAAAAGGAAAAAGTATTGAGAATTGATAAGCTTTTGAATAAATTTTAGTGACTAGTATAAAATTAATTACTATTATTATTAATTTTTTAAGAATACAAAATGGTGATAGAAAAAATATTAGAAAAACATGCAAGATTTCACTAAACAAAGTAATAGAATTCAACATCATTACATGATGCTATTTTCAAATTACTTGTTCACATTATCAGATATAAACATATGAGATTTGTTTAAAAAAAAAAAAAAGAAGTTATAAGAAATTCAAAAGAGAGCACAAAAAAGTCACAGTTAAAAAAAGTTTAAGCATTAATTGCTCCTTTCAAAAGACCAGCAGAAATCAACAACACAATTATCCAAACCATTCTGCATATACACCTAAATATATCTTTTTCCCTTCTTTCTTTTGTCTTTTTCCTCATCCAAGCTTTTCCCTTCCAATGAACAATTTCTTTCTCTTTCACAGCATCTGTTATACCTTTGAGATTTTCCTTACTCTTTCAGGTTCTCACACTAACAAGATAATATGATGTTTACACATGCAAATCTGATTTATTTCACTTTCCAATATACTCTTAGCTACATCCATTTATCTACAAAACCTTCAACTTTATCGTTTCTCTATAGATGACAATTCTCCATTGTGTAAAACTACAGTATCTTTTTTTATCCATTCCTCAGTTGATGGGCATTTGGGTTGTTTCTAAGAGTTAGTGATGACAGAAAAAAAAATGTCACAAGACTGTCTTGCTACAATGCTGTATATGGTAAGATTTCGAAATTTCTGTATAAAAATATGTAATTGTTTAATCATATTTTTAAAATATTTTTATCTATTTTTTAAATTTTTTTCTTCATATTCTGTAGGGACTTAAAGTTAAACATATCAATACATGATGGAAAATACATGTTCCATGTTATGCCTCAAATGTTTGGTATTCAGACAGATAATTAGATTAAACTCAACTGTATATTTTGTAGGGTAATAATAAGCTTCTCTTCTGGAAGGTTAACAACTTAAGTCTGCAGATCAAAAATTAGAGAAAAGCAAGGGCTGCAAGGACAGCCAACATTTTGGCCCTAGCCTTTCAAGGTCAGTGAAGACTCAGGACATAAGTGAGCCTGTATTATAACATCATGTAACTCAGTGATGTCCCAAGTTGTCTGATCAAGGAGATTGTGAAGCCACAAAGGAATGTGATCGATGATGTAGAGTGTCCCTGAGGAGAGTCACATGGAGAGAAAGCATTCTCTCAGGCTTCCACAGAGAGCAAACTGGTCAAGCAATGGCTGTAACTCATCCACATGGCTGACACTGGCAAAGGATCTACAAAGTGCAGTACAGGGTTTCAGGATAAATCCTGAGGGGACTCAACTGACTTTATCAGATACAAAAGTTACATTTCTTGTTATATAGGTCTTGCTTTATGTTGGTCTTAATCATCCAGGAGCAAAGTATAAAAAGGATCCAGCCCAGACTGGTCTGGCAAGTGTGTGGGAGAGCTTCCAACTTCCCTGTACTGCCAGCAGGACACATCCAGAACAAAACTCAGGCACCCGAGTGAGTAAGACTCTCTACTAAACCACCAAGACCCCTGCAACCCTCTGGACTTCCCATCCCCAAGCCCACCAAGCCAGTGAGAACTTCTGAGACTCTCTCGGGACTCCCAATCCAGCCCAGCCTGGCTCGCAAGTGTGGGGGAGAGTTTCTGGCTTCCCTGTGCTCTCTGGGCCAGGGGCACAAGAGAGGGCCACCACAGGTTCACTGTTGTGCCAGAGGGGAGCAACAGGTTCACTTCCAAGAGCTGCAGAAGGAAGGAATTCAACACAACAGCTAGACCCAGGCAAGGCATAACTGGATAAACTCAAACTTAATAGATCTGCACCCTAATGTCGGTAGGTGCTAAGGTTATAACTGCACCAAAGCTCTACACCAAAGGTCAGAGGTCAGTGCTATACAAAATGACAAAGACAAGGAGCAAACTGAAATCTCAGGCCTTGAGCCCACCCATGACAAGTGCAAAGGACACTGGCTCAGCTGAAATGAATGAATTAACAGCATCAGAAGGAAAGAAATAGCAGCAGAAAGGCATAGAGGAACTCAGAGCAAAAATAATTCCTGAAATAAAAAAGAATTTTCTGAATTTGTAGCATCTAAAGTAAAGAATATAATGAAGAAACATAGGGGAGAAACCAAATGCCCACCCAGAACAAGTGCAGAGGACACAAGCTCAGCTGAAATGTATGAATCAACAGCATTACAAGCAAAGAAACAACAGCAGAAAGGTAAAGAGAAACTCAGACCAGAAATAATTTCTAAATTAAAAAAAGAAATCTCTGAATTCATAGCATCTGAAGTAAAGATACAAACATGGACATATATGACAGAAAGCCAATCTGAAAAAAAAAAAAAAAAAAAAAAAAAAAAAAAAAAAAAAAAAAAAAAAAAAAAAAAAAAAAAAAAAAAAAAAAAAAAAAAAAAAAAAAAAAAAAAAAAAAAAAAAAAAAAAAAAAAAAAAAAAAAAAAAAAAAAAAAAAAAAAAAAAAAAAAAAAAAAAAAAAAAAAAAAAAAAAAAAAAAAAAAAAAAAAAAAAA
>PVKA01049548.1:0-13178 GCA_004027165.1 Ctenomys sociabilis | reverse complement strand
CCTCCTTCTTCTTTTCAGGGTCTACAGGGTCTCACTGCACAGATTGGACTTGTAGGGATCCTCCTCTTTTCAGCCTCCCAAGTGCTGGAATTACAAGTGCCACCATATCCGGGTTCAGTCCCTGTCCCAGCACGCCCGTTCCCTGTGTCTGCCTAAGCAGGCACTTTAGTCCGCTCAACCATCTATCCAGCCCAATGTGCTTATTCTTAACATTTCACAACCTGAACATTGTAACACAGGTTTAACAATCCTTAAGAGCATGCATTAAATCTATTGATATTATATTACACTAGGCACTAGGGTGCATAATATTCTGTTCCTGGCACCCCCAAAGACTCATGCACATTCCTTTAGGCCAAAGGTATTTAGTCCATCTCTGAAAGTTGCCAAAGTCCTAACAGTTTCAGTTTTCTTGAAAAGTCCAAGTCCCAAGTCTCCTTTGAGATGCAAGGCAAATTCCTAGTTGCAAGCCCTGCACAAATGAAAAGTTAGACTTTCAACAGTCTCTGGCACAAAATAAAGATTTTCATTCCAAAAGTTACAAATAGGAAAAAAAAAAAAATGGGAACAAGCATGTCCAAAATCCAGCAGGGCAAACATTAAGTCCTATGTACATGTGTAACACCCAAAACAATCTGTAGCAAATTCTGAGCTCCAAAGGGTTTAGGTGGATCCACCTCGGTAGCACTTGTGCAGGTCATAACAGACAGGGCTCCTCTCTGAGGCCCACTTGCGCCCTCCTGATGACTTTCCTTAGACAACCCATGCTCCTGGCTTCTCCAGACTTCTGAGGTGTCCACTGCACTTTTGAAGTCTCACTCGCAGATTCACACGCTACTTACTCTCTGAGAGGTACGCTGCCTGGACTCCAGACCTTCTGAGATCAAGATGGAAGCCTTTTGAATCCCATAACTGTTGCATTTTCACATACCTAAAACCAGCACCAAGTGGACGATGCCAAGGTCCGCTGCCAGCTGGAGCAGCAGCCAGGCTTTCCTCCCTCTTGGCTGTAGGGGTTGAGTCCCTCAGTCCCTGGATACCTTGAATCAAATTCGGAAGAACAAATGTTCCACACCGCCACCATGCTGGAGCATGGCGCTCTGCAGCTTTCTCCTCAAAGCAAAGTCTTTCACTTTTGCAGTTTTGAGGTTGCGAACGGTGGAGCTTTGCTGCTCTTGTGCTGCCCCCAGGCCATCTTATCTGTATTCCTGTTCCCTCTCGGCCATTGAGATCTTCTTAGCGCTATCTCTGCAATTCATGGCTTTACTAGAGCTTCCCTTCCGGCCAGACTCACAATGTTTCAAATCATCCAGCTGGGCTGTTTGCTCTTGATTCTCAACATAAATCTGACTAAAGGTCCCCAACAGTAGCCATGCCACCGCCTCAACATCTGACCGCCTTGACGTTTCTTGTGCTAGATTAGTGTACTACCCTTAATCTCAGTCTCAGGCAAAGTCTCTGGATAAGAGCAAAATGTAGACGGGCTTTAGATAACGTTGCTTTTTTCTCAAAGTTGTAGTCTTTTTACAAGCATAATTTTATTATTTTAGAGAGGAAAAACACAGTAAAACAAGATGATAGGAAGTTAGCAATGATTATTATAGTGTATATTATTGTCAGGTTTCTAATTATAGGCATGCAAAATTGATTAAACTACATAAGTACTAACTGTTCCTTTCAAAGAACTAATAGAAAGTAGTAGCACCCTTATGTTAGCTATTTTTTTTTTCCTCCCTCCTTTCGTGTTTGTCTTTCTCCCATCCCAGTTTTTTTTCTTTTTGTTTCTTTGTTTCTGGCTAGTGTACCATTTGAATCTTATTTACTCTTTCAGTGTCTTACACTGGGGAGACAATTTGACATTTATACTTAAAAAAAAAATGTATTTGGGTGTTGCAGGGTCTCACTATGCAGCTTGGACTCACGGTCTCATGGTGATTCTCCTGCTTTCGGCTTCCCCAGTGCTGGGATTACAGGTGTGCACCACTATGCCTGGACTCTAGCTGGCTTAGCCTACCCTAGGGCCAGAGCTGGAACGACGTGTGGTGCTGGGGATCCAACTGTGGTCCCTGTGCTTGCCTAAGCAGGCCTTTGAGTCAGCTGAGCTATCTCGCCGGCCCCACATTTAACACTTTTGAGTGTGATTTACTTCACTTATCAGTATGGTCTCTAGTTGCATCCATTTACCTATAAAACTCTCAAGTTTATCTTTCTTTACAGCTGAGTAATACTCCTTGGTATAAAAATGCCACATCTTTTTTTTTTTTTCTTTTTTTTTTTTTTATCCATTCCTTGGTTGATAGGTATTTTGGTTGTTTCCAAGATTTAGCTATTGCAAAGTATCCTGCTCTAAACTTGGGTGCACATATGGGGTACGACATTTTCAATTCTTCTGGGAAAATACCTTGAAGGAGCATAGTTGAGTTGAGTGGGACCTCTGATTCTAGTTTCTTAAAGAATCTTCACATTGATTTCCACAGTAGTTGCACCATTCTACAGTAACACCAATAGTGGAGAAGCATTTTTTTTTTTTTTAACCCAAAGCCCCATCAGCATTTGTTTTGGGTTGATTTCTTGATGATATATCCATTCTTTCTGGGGCTAGTGGGATCTCAGTGTTGTTTTAATTTGTATCACTTGAACGACCAATGATGTGGAACATTTAAAAAATATATTTATTTAACGTTTGTATTTCTTCATTCGAGAAGTGTGTATTTATCTTTGATGCCCATTCTCAGAAGGGGAGCTTTGAATTTGGAGGGCCTGATTTTATTCAATTCTTTATATGTTCTACAAAGAAGTCCTTTGTCTGAGGGACAACAAGCTAAAGGTTTTCCCAGCCTGTGGCTTGTCTTTTCATTCTGTTGGTGATTTTGTTTGATGTGCAAAGACCTTTTAATCAGATGAGATCCCAGCTGTTGATTCTTTGAAGTAGTTCCCATGTATTTTGGTTTTCGTTCATGAACTCTCTGCCTACTGCTATGTCTTTAAGATTTTTAACTACTTTCTTTTCCAGCAGATTTAGTGTTTCTGTTTTAACATTTAGATCCTTGAGCCATTTTGGTTTTAGTTTAGTGCATAATGATAGATATGGGTTGAGTTTCTCTTTCTTTCCTTCTCTCTCTCTCTCCCTCCCTCCTTCCTTCTTTCTTTTTTGTTTTTGTGTTTTAGGATAGGGTCTTCAGGGTCTCACTGCATAGATCAGACTCACAGTGATCCTCCTGTTTACAGCTTCCCAAGTGCTAGGATTACAGGCGTGTGCCACAGGCCCAGTCTCAATGACCATCTCAACATGCCCTGGGGGTGGCACTGGTACTGCAGGCTCGGGGATCGAACCCTGGCCCCTGTGTCATGGGTCAAAGTTTAATCTTTGGCATATGAAATATGTTTTTTCCAGCACTGTTTATTTAAAAAATCCTAATTTCTTCTAGTGAACATGTTTGGCCTCTTTGTCAAAAATAAAGTGGCTAGATGTGTTTGTAATTGTGTTTGCATCTTCTAATCTGTTGTACTGATCCTAAGGTCTTTTTTTTTTTCTAGTACCAGGCTGATTTTGCCACAGTAGTTTTGTAGTGTAATTTCAAGTTAGAAATTATGCCTTGCCTTGTTGCCTAGAATTGCCTTTTTATTTTGTAGAACCGGGGATTGAACTCAGGTCCTTGCACTTTCCAGGGAAGCAGTTATTGTACTGAGCTATCTTCCTGGCCCCTAGAGCTGCCTTTGCTATTCATTGTGAATGAATCTTAGGAATATTTTCTCTAGATCTGTGAGATATACCAGTGGTATTTTGACTGGAATTGCATTAAATCTGTGTCACAATTTTGGGAATTTGGCCATTTTCAAAATATTGGTTCTTCCTACCCATAAGTAAGGAGTATCTTTCCATGTTCTGAAATCCTCTTTAATCTCTAAAAGTATAGTTTTAAAATTGTAAGTTTACTCATCTCCTTCCTGTCTTTCTGTATTTCTTCTATCCTGATGTGTCTGTTCCCACTACCTGTGACTTTGTTTCCTTATTTATTTATTTATTTATTTAGGTTTTTCCAAGATAGAGTCTTGTTATGTAGTTCAGGCTGGCCTCAAACTCAGGGAAATCCACGTTCTTCAGCCCTCCACATTCTGGGATTATAAATGTGCATTGTCAAGCCGGGCGTGGTGGCGCATGCCTGTAATCCCAGCACTCGGGAGGCTGAGGCAGGAGGATTGTTGTGAGTTCGAGACCAGCCTGAGCTACAAAGTGAGCTTGAGGCCAGCCTGAACTGCATAGTGAGACCCTGTCTCAAAAAGACAAAAAAAAAAAAAAAAAAAAAAAAAAAAAAAAAATGTGCATTGTCATCTCTAGCAGGATTCTGATTCTTATGCTAAGTGACTGAAGGTCTGTTTTCTGCTTCAGGCAGAGATCTTGCACTCTCGCTTGAGAGAGACCGGAAGTCTTGCCTTGACCAACTCTAAGGACACCTCGGAAGATTAGAGTTTTGACTTTATATTGGTTCTTCAAACAAAATCTTATATTGTTCTTCCTGATACTCAACACCTTATAAGGTTTTGTTTGAAGAACCAGCATCCTTTGGTAGTCTGGAAAAGAGAGCAAGGACATGTAAAATACTAGTTCACAACAATGGCATATTGTGTTAAGGAAGGGAATTTCCATGTATAGGTTTATAACTAAAAAGATGAGTCTTTTTTCCTCTAGGATACTATGGAAAATCAGGGGATTAGCAAATCATTGAAACTTTGTCTATCTGTCTGTCTGTCTCTCTCTTACTCTCTCTCTCTTTATCTCGATCTATCTTTTTTTAATTAATTTTTTTCTGCATCGGTACCAGCTCACAAGCATATACAGATATCAGCCTGACTTGAAACAGCAGTCTGGAAGATGTAAATTTTATAAGCATGTTCAATAAGCTGGGGCCAAAATTAAAAGTAGATTGTGACTAGTGGCCCCTATGTGTGGTGGAAGTCAGAGAAAATTAGGCGGCATTCGGCACAAGCCTTTCATCTTTAATATAACCTCTATTTTTTCCTGAGATGTTTATCCAAGCACAGCAGGTGCAGTTTAAGAAAGTAAAATTTCTCCCTGGTTTGCCAATAGGAAATCTCATATTCTCCTACACTAATTATAATAATGACCATGGACTAAGCTGAATAATGATACTGATGTCTCTTTAGGTGACCATTAGGCCATTAAAACTAACAGTATAAAGTCCAGAACCTGGGATTCAACATCTGATTTATTTATTTATTTATTTATTTGGCAGAACCAGGGATTGAACTCAGGCTCTTGTGTTTGCCAGGCAAGCACTTATTCAACTGAGCCATCTCCCCAGCCCCCCGTATCTGATTTATAGACCTGAAGGTCTATAAAACCATTCCAGTGGTTGGCTTTAGATAACTCAAACATACAAGATCCTAAGTAGAGAACAGAAAGTTAATTTATACCACTAAAGTAACAATGTTTAGTAGCTAGAATGTTTATGTTGACATTTTTATTTTATAGACAGTCATTTAAGGAGCAAAATCTTTTTTTTTTTTTTTTTTTTTTTTACAGTGCCGGGGATTGAACTCAGGACCTTATACTTGTCAGGCAAGTGCTTATTCTACTGAGCTATCTCCCTGGTAAATCTTTACCAGTGGTGTACTTTCACATCTTCTTAAAATATCATGGTGGCAGTACAGATAGCTGAAGGACACTATTTTTTTTTTTGGCAGAGCTAGTGGAACTAGGAATCTGGAATTCTCATATAAGTTAGGATGTTATAGGCATGCCTAGAGATAGCCAATAATTAGTGTTTGGAGCCCCTTTTAGATCTAGTCTACCTCTGTCTGTTTTGGTATTACTATTAGTCCCTAAATTTTTGGTCATACTTTATTGCTGACTATGTTTTTTTTTTTTTTTTTTTTAATTTAATACAGGGTCTATAGGGTCTTACTACATGGATCAGAATCATAGTGATTCTCCTGTTTTCAGCTTCCCAAGTGCTGGGATCATAGGCACACACCACCATGCCCAATCTCATTTGCTGTCTCAGTGCGCCCCAGTAGGGGGGTCAGCATAGCAGGCCGGGAATCGAACTCCTGCCCCCTGTTTCTGCCTAAGCAGGTGCTGAGCTATCTAGCCAGTCCCTGACTTGCATTTAAGACCAAGTCAAAACAATACCTAGCTCATCAAAGCTAACCTTTCTCTTCTTATTAAGGTCAGTGAAGGCTTTTCAGGGGTTACATAGTTCTTGTCTTCTACCAGCTGTGCCATGGATGGGTCATGGGTTTGCTGTAGCCACATGACTTCCTTTAAAACCACTGGGGAGAGTCTCTGTCCAGTGACCCACACCTTTGCAGAATATACACTGGCTGGCCGGGCTGGCCTCTCACTCTGGGCTGTTGTAGTTTTCCTGCTTGGGAGGTTGCAAGGCATTTTTAGAGGAAATCCTCTGGTTTCCTGGGCGCTGGCTGACATTGACTTTAGAGGCAGATGTTGGCTATTCTCCTAGCCTCTTCGTTTTTTTAGCTTTGGAATCCAAGCCCTCCAGGTGGACCACCCAAGGCTAGTTACACCTATGTTGAAGTAGGAACAGATCTTAATCCTAAATATAATAATTTCTGGATGTTTGAGCACTCTGAATTATAAGATGAGACCAGGGGACAGTTACCCCTTGCATGTAGAAGGGTTAGTTGTTACTCCTGAGAGTTAGTGTACCAGCCCCAGCCTATTGTAACCAGCATGGCAGCGGGAAATTTAGAATTTTGATTTTTTTTCTTTTAGCACTCAGCAGCTTCTCCTTTAGGAGAAAAGTTGTTCCTCCAGACTTCCTCCTGCTCAGCACATAACCACATTCCCTCAGCCCAGCTGAAGTGACAGACTGAACAGATGCTGCCCGCAGCAGGTCGGAGCCCAGCTTCCTTTCCGCAGGAAGGGGAGCCAGCTGAAGAGGGCCGGGAGCGGTGAAGCAAGCCGAGGCGTGTGCTGCGGCCCCTCCTTGCATTTCCCTTCCCCTCTGAAAATGATCACGCACACCCGGACACACCTGGACACGGCGACGCGGCGATTTGAGGCGGATGAGACCCTTCCCCCATCTCCTTGGAAGTAGCTTTAAAATCCAAGCAATAAAATCTTTTTCCTTGTCACCAAAATAAACGACCTCCTTTCATTTGCTCAGTGGTCAGCAAATTTGGGCATGCGGACCTAAGGGGCCAGTAACATTTTGGCAAAGCCAGCCAGGGGTGAGTCCTGGCCCCTGAGAAGCCATGGATCTTCTGGTTTCCAGACAGAAAAGCAACAGGCCTTGGGCAAAGGGACTGGCTGCTCGTGGTAGGCTGAGCCTGTGCTTGAGACGCCAGGGACGTTTAAATTTTCCTGTCCATAGCATTTGCTGCCTATAAATGCTTTTGGTAAACAAAGAAAATACAGATTGCTTGAGGAGCTGACAGGCTTTGCCTCCCTTCCTTCTGGAAAATGCACTCCAGGGATCTCTCTACTCCTGTTTCCACTATTTGGACTTTCTTTTTTTGACTGCAGACTAGTGACATTTGGGATGAGGTAAGCACTGTCACCATTTGGGGCTGTTTGGATGATGACCTGTCATTTCAGGGCACTGGCTGGCGTGAGAAATGCTTCAGAGGTAGAAAATGTTCCAGCTGTGTTTTGTTGGTGTGGCGTACTCTGTTTTGGGTTTCCTTCTCTGTTATCTTGGTCACTTTTCTTTTGTTGCTGAGATAAAACACCTGGCTGCCCAAATTAAGGAAGGAGAGCTGTATTTAGCTCATAGCCTGAGGATGTTTCAGCCCATATTTGGCTGCCTTCAAGGCAGAGTGGCACATGGCAGAGGGCAGAGTTCAGGGGGGCAGAAAACAGCAAAACAGCAAGAGCCAAAAAGGGAGGAAAGCAGCAGCGCAGAGAGCAAGCCTCTATCCCTTGTATTGCATTCAGGCTGTGAATGGGTGTAACACTCACATCCGTAATCCCAGCAGCACTCACACCCATAATCCCAGCAGCACTCATACCCCTTAATCCCAACACTGGATTGGGAATTAATTATGCACTCTAGAAGCCCGCCCCAATGACTGCATGAGGCTTTGGGGCAGGGGGACAACTAGACACAAATCATAACTTGTTCTTTTAATCTACCTTTACCGTAGAGTGGACAACAGGATTTTAGTACCATCTAAAAGATGTAAACTGACAGGGCAGACTCCAGTCAGGATTCCAGGGTGAGAGTTCTACCAGATCCACAACTCCTCTACCACGGAATGTAAGGCAGGAAAGTTTTCTTCCTTAAAGACTACAGAGCACTCAGTTTGGTCAAGGGACTTCTCATTTCAGGGAAAAACAAAACCCTCCAAGAGGCCTCTGGCCTTGCCCTGTCGCAGATGCTGAGAAAAGCAACACAACCTACCTAATCTAGAAGGTTCGATGACTCCCACTGGAGAAAAATAACTTTTAAAAACTAATCAGTAGGAGGCACAGGAAGGCTTTATTAGGCAGAAATTCTAGTACCCACTCAGAGTGAGGTGTAGGCATTCAGAGAAGAAACATTATTTCCTGGAATGGGGAATGTTTATGCTTCTCCTGAAGTAGCCGAAACGCTGGGTAAGGGTGGCCACCCCTTTGGAGGGTACCAGCTCATTCTACAGGTATAGATCCAGGGTTTTTTATGCTAGTAATCTACACACTGTTTTGATTTTCTCAACCTGTTCCTTTATCTTGGGAATCAGGTTCCGGCTCTTTATTTTTGAAGTTAAACCTATTTGTGGACTTTCAGAGTTCCTGGGAATTTTGGGTATGATGTATCTGGAAGAGAAAGAGCTTCAATTTAAAGAAATGCTTACATGGAGCACCTTGGGTAACTCTGACTGGGGGTGTGTGGAGGGGTCTCCTGAAGGTTACGGCTATCTTACAGGTACTATTTTTAGAATGATTTTCTTGTCTCCTTTTTTTTTTTTTTACCTATCTTTTATTTCTTCTATTCTAGATCAATGTTTCCTTTTCCTTCTCTTTGGAGTTCCTTATTATAGGCAGCTAAGATAGATAGAAATGTTATAGGCAGTCAGACAGGGCCGGGCCCTCCAGGGAATCAGGGCAGAGTATGAGAACGTATTGCAACTGTGACTGGAGGCCCATCTGTTGAGGGCCAGACCCCTAGATAAAGACAGAGTGACCACGTCCACATGCCTCCCCAGGGCATAAACAGTAAACGGAAGATTATATTATGATCTGTATTGCCTGGCCCAACGAAGTCCACACAGAATTCAGTCACCCAGGCCGGTCTCTCTGTCCTTTCCACGTACACTTGCTCCATGACCAGCTTCCCCATTGAATCTATAGCACCTGAGCACCTATACTTATGGTCTTACTGGCTTATCACAGTTTTAACCCAAGTCGTACCCACACTGTGATTTTACGCTTACCTTGTGACTTTTCTCTAAAAAATTCTTCTGTGACGTGGGGCCCAAGGCAACCAAGAGCTAGCCCAGGAACTTTTTTCTTACTCTTGGTTTCTGAGAATTCATTCTTTGATTTTGGGAGAAGACAGGCACTCAGAGCACCCGACACCTCGCAGCTTGAGAGTCTCTCATTTCCCCTCTATCATTATGAACCCACGCAGGAATTTGTATGAGACATTTTGAGGACTCGTGAGTCAATTTGGAGGTCAAATTTTTTGATCTGCTTCCCAAGAAAGTATAAATTAAGAGACATTAAGAAGCTAAAGGTAGGCCAGGGAGATGGCTCAGTGGAGTAAGCACTTCTCTGGCAAGCCCAAGGGCCTGAGTTCAATCCCTGGTTTCACAAAAAAAAAAAAAGAAGCTAAAGGTATTAGGATGTATTTGGAAATCTCTGTGACTAGAAACTGCTTGGTACTTTATGCTAGAACTTGGCCCATCGAGTCAAGCGTGTGCTGGGCTTTCATGAGCTACTCCAGAGATTCTCTGGAATAATTTTGGCCAGCATAACATCCATGGCTACTTTCTGTGCCCTTTTCCAGATCAGTGATGAGCACCAGTGAGAACCCGCAGTGCCCACTGACCATGCAGCCACTCAGACAAATCCTATATTTGTCAAAGGCACTCATGCTTCACTTTAATTTGGCAGGAAGTCCTTGGTTCATTCTAAATTGATTGTGCTTCAAAACACGTGTCAAAACTTCTGTTTGCTAGGGGTGGATTTTTGTGTCTTTCTTCTGCTATTTTTGTTCCTTAACTAGGAAAATGGGCTATGGGTGGCCTGTGCTTTGGTTTTACTCAGTGAAAAAATATTGTTCCTAAACTGGTTTCCTTCTCCCCCATATTAGAAATCTTGGGCAATACACTGGGGATAAGGTGTGCAAACCTCTGACCAGCTATGTCTAAATTTTTCAATACAATGGAAGATCATTTTAAAACTAGGACAAGAGCTTTTTAGAATGGTTTAAAATTTGTGATATTTTATGACAGAAAGAAAAAAAGTCAGAAAATTCAAATTGGGATTGAATGAGCAAGCAATCTCTTTTGAGTTGTAAATCTCTCATCTGGCTACAACCAGAAATCCTACCTTCAGATATACAAATTTAGAATTAAGTGTTGCTTAGGACTCATACCAATTAAATTTTGAAAACTGGTAATGATACATGTAAATCTTTGTTTCACGTATATTTGTTTGCATATGTGTATCAAACAAAGTGGTACATACAGAGCCCCATGTCTATGCATGTACTTGTAAATTGTTTACATGTTACCAAATAATTTAAATATAAGAGAATTGTCATTCATCAAAACATAAGCTTAAAGGCCTTTTAGTCCACATGGCTTAAACCAATGTTTAAAAGCTAAAATAAAGTTGTCCTTATGTAAGGATCAAATTGATGGGCTCCTATGGTTTGGCCAGGAGGAGCAAAGAAACCTGAATGAATAAACCTAAGTAGCCTGTAATGACACAAGGGAGTGAAACCCTCACCCTGAAGACACCTGGGGCCAGTGCGTGATCTGTGAAACTGAAGAATGAATTTTAGGAACAATGGAGATTAAGAGCAGAACATATTTATTGAGGGAAAGAAAGCTTCCGTCTGAGAGAGGAACAGAAGGAGACCAAGCAGGTTGCCAAGGAACCTGACTTTTCTAGAGATTCTTATTGAGCAAATCCATGATGTGAGGATGGTCTAAGGTGGGAAATAGGGAAACTTGCTAGGTGGGCCTGAGGTGGGACGAAGCTATGGCCAGCCAATAAGATTGTAAGTACAATTGCTCAGGTAAAATTGATTGAATTAGGATTAAATGGGGAAGCAACTCACATAGGAGAGTGGGCCTGAATATAGAGCAGGGGCTTTTCCTGTAGAGCACTAGGTTAGTGACTCTTCTGGCTTTTTCAAGATGATAGAGACCTATTTAGAGTATCAATCCCTGAGGTGTGTCCTTAGTGAGGTGTGCATTTGTTTGATATTTTGTCTTGAGGTCTGGCCCACAGCAGGAATGTCTGTCTCTCTCACAGCTGCAAGCACCCAGTCTTTCATACTGTTCATCCTGAGGGCCTGGCCCTATCTGCCTGCCTATGCTATTTCTATCATTCTGCTGCCTACAACAGTAATACTCTTGATGTTTTCCTTGTGTTAGCCAATTATAGTTTAGGACCTGTATGAAATAGAAACCTAACGTGGCATATTGTCAGAATACAGTCTTTGACTCTGAGTAGAAAGCTACAGTTAGTCTGTGATATGACTGGTCTAAAAGGGTCCCTAAACAAGGAGGGGAGGGTAGATAGGCAATAAAGCATGGCATTCCCCAATGTTAACTCTGGAAAAGCACTGGCAGTTAACCATGTTCTTTTAAAAGTTCATACAATGAGCCTGTAATCCCAGCACTCAGGAGGCTGAGGCAGGAGGATTGTTGTGAGTTCGAGACCAGCCTGAGCTACAAAGTGAGCTTAAGGCCAGACTGAACTGCATAGTGAGACCCTGTCTCAAAAAGATAAAAGTTCATACAACGTGCACAGAAGGAGTAGGCCAACCCCAAAGGCTGCAGCATCGGGGTACTTGGCCAATGAGAGAAGGAGGAAGGAAACTGCAGGCTGGTAGTGGGAGGGACCTGTGTGCGGCTAAGTGCTCAGTGTGACCGGTCCCAGCAGCCCCTGCAAGCACTGCTGTGGTCAAGACTGAGCTGCAGCTTCACTTTGGCTGCTCCGCTGGACTTTGAAGTCCGTTCTTTGGGGCCCGGCCAAGTGAACGCATGTATCACAGAGCTGAACTCTACCTAGCTGTAGGTTTTTCTGTGACTAAAGGTATGGTTTTGGACATTGACTTGTGCTTGTCTAAAATAGTTATCTCTAAATTTACTGAACAATTTAGAGATAACTATTTTAGATAGCTGTGTATATCAAACATATGAATCAATTATACTTAAGTTAAATAATATAAGCTAAGTGTACTCTTTTTTTTTTTTTTTTTAATTTATGTACTTGATATAGGGTCTCACTACGCAGCTCGGACTCATAGTGATCCTCCTGTTTTCAGCCCTCCAGCACTGGGATAATAGGCGTGTGCCACCATGCCCAGACTCAGTGGCCAAGCTCAGTGTGGCTTGAACCCTGTGGTCTTTGTGCTTGCCAAAGCAGGTGCTTAGTCTGCTGAGCTATCTCACTGGCTCTGCATTTGTTAAGTATAAATTCAGGCTTTCTTAGTTTTTTAAAAAAATTATTAAATGACAATGTATTTGGGTGTACTAAATGTATTTCATAGATTATTGATATACAGATAGCATTCTTTTTTTTTTTTTTTTTTTTTTTTTTTTTTTTTTTTTTTTTTTTTTTTTTTTTTTTTTGTGCTTTAATCAATTTATTTAACTGAAATGGACTTCTATTTGTTTCTGAAGTGACTTCCTTTAATTTGATACATCTTTTCCCCAGGATGATTTACAGGATACTCAAGCCAATATAAATATCTTATAAATATTTGATTATTTGGGTATAACCTGCACAATACCTCAGCAATCTTTGAGCAAGAAAAACACTGGAGAGTATGGGCTACACACAATTACTAGGTACAGTGAACATCTGCTGCAAATATTTCTGAGGTAAGAAGGCACCACATACTATTCAACTAAGAAATCCACCCTTAGAATACAGGATGATTTTATTTTTACATGAGACCTAGAACACTTAAGCTGCCAATTAGGTGCTGAATGGCAGAGCAACACCCCCAGTTTATGCCATGAATTCATAG
>PVKA01049547.1:0-13169 GCA_004027165.1 Ctenomys sociabilis | reverse complement strand
CCCACCAATGCTATTTAAACACGTGTGCAATTGTGATTGGTTTGTGAAATCTATATAGCTTGCTGTATCACGAGATTCGCCATGCTTGCACGATAGGAGCCGCGGGTAGCGGACGCATGTAGAGGCTTGCATCACACTCGATAAAGGCTTGCTGAACCCGTTGCTGAGTGTCCGAGTGTCTTCTTCCGCGGGTCGGGGATGGCAACGGACATAACCATAGTACAGTTATCAATGTCAGAAAATTCAATCAGCTGCCCTCACTAAGTCATATATAGCATTTGTTTTTCCTCCACTGGAGTTTGCAGTGCACGTGTCATGTTTAGTTGTCATGTTTCTCTACTCGTATTTTGAACAGTTCCTCTGGCTTTTTTTTGTCCTTTATGACAATGATATTTTTGAGGCACACTAAGTTTTTCAGAGAGTGCTTTCATTTTGTTTTATATTTTCTCATGATTATGGTCATATTATAGTCTTTAATCAAAGTGCTACAGGAGCAGTGTACTGTATTCTTAGAATTTCATATTTTAAGGTGTATAATATATATCTGCTTCTCACTGATAATGTTATGGCTTATATTTAGGTATCTGCCAAAGCCGCCTATGCTCACAGGCAGAGCTTTGGAAAGGTGACGGGATCAGGAGAGCTACAGTTGGAAAAGGATGGTCACTGTGGGCAAGCCCTGGAAAGATTTATCTTCCTCTTTAGTTCCTCTCTTCACTCATGGTTTTCTTCCTTTCTTTTTGTACCAGGGATTGAACTCAGGACCCTGCACTTAGCAGGCACTCATGGCTTTCTTGAAGCCATGCTGTGAGCAGCTTCTCTTTTGCCATGTCCCTCTGCCATGCTGTCCCGCTTTGGAGCTAGCCCACTGTGGATGGAAATGTAAGCCAAAATAAGCTTCTTCCTCAAATTGTGGGTAAGCATTGTCTTAGTGCAAAAAGTGACTAAGACACTTAATGATATTAACTGACTCTGATATCAACAAACTCTTTAATAACTTAAAGAAGTCCTGGGATTATAGGTGTGTGTTACCATGCCTGACTATAGATCTTGCTATGAACAGCAAGCAGTACACATGCTACAGCTTGAACATTGGGCTGCCTTGAAATTTCCTCTGAAAGATTAGTGTACTGTCCTTAACTTCAGACTCCTGAAAATCTCAGGACATCAGCAAAATGAAATCTTATGCAGAATGCAACACACATGGTGTGGAGTTCTACTGCCAATGTAGTGCTTGTTCCCACCTGAAATTTCTTGAGCCTGGTCTTTACTGTGTATATTTTAATGAGCATCCTGGTCTTTTAAGCTCCAATCAGAATGTCTCTTCAAGTTCTGCTTACAGCATTCCATGGATTCTCTAGCTGGTATCTCCAAATCTTTTCAAACTTCTTTCGTGAATCAATTCCAAAGGCTTCTGAATCACATGGTCAGGTAATCACAGCAGTGACTCCACTTTATCAAAATCTGTCTTAGTCACTTTGTCATCATGGGAACAAAATACCTGATATCTCCACTTAAAGGAAGAGAGGTTTATTTTGGCTCATGTCTCAATGGGTTTATTCCATGGTTGAAAGGCCCAAATGAAGACAGCATGGTAGAAGAGCTTTCCATGAAGGAAAATTGCTCACATTAAGATGACTCAGAAGCAGAAGAAAAAAGGGAAGAACCAGAGAGGGAGAGACATCTTTCCACATCTCAATGAACCACCTCTTTCATGCAGGACCCACCTCCCAGTAGCACATATAGCTAGTGTTCCCAGATCTAATCACCTGAGAAAAGCCCTGCCTCTGAGTGCATGAGGGATTTGGGGGTTACTTTTAATCTAAACCTTAACAAATGATTTGTTTGGCGTATTTTGTAGGAACTTGTGAAGGGCTCCAAAAGGTACAATTTTCTATCAATATCTGCAAGCTTATAAACTGGGGGTGTTGTTCTGCCATTCAGTAGCTAATTGGTAGCTTAAGTGTTCTAGGTCCTACATAAAAATGAAATCATCCTGTGTTGTAAGGGTGGTTTTCTTAGTTGAACAGGTAAGTGGTGCCTTCTTACCTCAGAGATATTTGCAGCAGATTTTCACTAAACTTAGTAATTGTGTCCAGTCTTTACTCTTCAATGTTTTTCTGCCTGAAAGATATTGCTGGGGTATTGTGCAGGTATATACTCAAATATTCAAATATTTATAAAATATTTATATTGGCTTGAAGATCCTGTAAATCATCATGGGGGAAAAGATGTATCAAAATAAATGGAAGTCACTTCAAAAACAAATGTAAGTCCATTTCAGTTAAATAAATTGTTTAAAGAAAAAAAAAACAAAATATGTCGGTAAGCCTAGAAGGCATTGAACAATCTCGGATGTTCTTCATAGAATAAAAACATTGTTTTGGTTGGAGAGAACTAGGTGCCAAAGCATCCCTTTGACACTTAAAATAATGTGTATTGAAAAATTGTACCTCAAAAATGTTCTAAAAAGGTGAATATTATTATATATTATTTGTACTAGTATCCCTTTATGCAAAAATGGCAGATGTGAATATATAACTGTGCTTCTCTTTTTCATATAAAAGGTACATACTGTTTAGAACCTTACCTTTTTTGTGGTAATATATCCACAACATAAAACTTACTTTTTGTGGTACTGGGGATTGAGCCTAAGGTCTTTGCACTGAGCTATGTCACTAGTTTTTTTTTTTTTTTTTATTAATTTTATTGAGAAGCAAATAGCAATGAGACAGTTTCAAAACCGATTAATAGGACAGTTTCAGTAATTAATACATTGCATATTGTTTTTTATTTTTATTTTGAGACAGATTCTCACTAAGTTGCTAAATTGCACGTGCTGGGCTCAAACATTGGCTCCTCCTGTCTTGGCCTCTCATATGCTGGGATTAGAGGCATGTGCCATCGTCCCCAGCAAAATTTACCACTTTAACCTAAGGATGTAACTGTTAGATTACATGGTAATTTTGTTTCTCTTTTAATTTCATTAATTTATTTATATTGTATTTTTAAGGAAGGGTCTACAAGGTGTTCAGGGTCTCACTACTAGATCAAACTTGTAGTGGATCTGCCTATTACAGCCTACCAAGAGCTGGGATTATAGGCATGTGCCACCATGCCAAATCTCAATAGTCGCCTCAGCATGTTCTGGGGGCGGAACCCAGGGATTGAACCCAACTACTGCACTTCCTTGCAGGTGATTTAATCTGCTGAGCTATTTGGCCGGCCCCATTTCTCTTTTTAAAGAGAAAGTGCTGGCCATCTTCCTCGATCCCACCCATGCCCGCCCAGCCCCAGAGACTGGCCTGAGAGAGCGGCTGCCTCCTGGATCCTGCCCCAAGCTCTCTGAGTGAGTGGGAATTTGCATGACTCACTAGGCTTCCCAGATCAGTGAGTGTGTGGTGAGTCTGAGGGAGAGCCACTGGCTTCCTCCCGCGCTACCCGGATCCCTGCCCCCAAGCCCTCCAAGCCAGTGACTGGCCTGAAACCTCAGGACCCACTCACCAGCACCTCCCCGGATCACCAGCCCTAAAGCCCACTGAGCGAGTGGGAATTACCCCGACTCCTTGGGCATCAAAGTTCAGTGAGTGTAGAACTCCCGGCCCGCTGTGCTGGAGAGACATTTCCCAGGGGTTCCCCACCCCCCACCCCCCATGGCCCGGTGAGAGCTCCAGGCCCACTGTGCCAGAGAAACATTTCCCAGTGATTGCTGGTCCCACCCCACAGTCCCAGACCTAGTGCAGGTCGGCCTGGAGTGAGGGCTCCAGGCCTGCTGCGCCAGAGGGACCTTTCCCAGCCTTCTTGGGTTCCGGCCTGTAGATCCGGACCCAGCACAGGCTGGCTGACCCAGTACAGCCTACTCAGTGAATAAAATCATCCACTATCCTTGTGTGAGCCCAGAAGACCCACCAAAGCCCAGGCCTGCCCACCTAGAGAGCAACCTGCCTGACACAGGAGAGCTGACCCCAGCAATTTTCTGGATCCTCGCCCCAAAGCCAGCCAAGAGAGGGGGAATTTTTATCACTTGCTCTGCATCCCAGTTCGGTTTGGGCTCCCCTGAACAGGGAACCAGCAGAGGGGAACCACAGAAGCTGCAGCAAAAAGGAACTGAACACAATAGCGAGATCCAGGATAGGCATACCTGGATAATCTCAAACTTAATAGACTGGCACCCGAATCTCATAACAAGCTAAGGTTATAGGTGCACCAAAGCTCTACACCAAAGGTCAAAGGACAGTGCTATACAAAATGACAAAGACAAGGGGGAAAATGCAATCCCAGACCTCGAGTCCACCAGTAAGGGCAGAGGACACTAGCTCAGCTGCAATGATTGAGTTAACAGATACAGCAGCAAAGGAACAATAGCAGAAAGGTATAGAGGAAATAAAACAAGAAGTAATTCCCCAAATTAAAAAAGAAATATCTGAATACCTAATATCTGAAATAAAGAATGAATTCCAGAAACATTGGGTGGAAAAACTATGCTCACCCAGAACAAGTGCAGAGAGCACTATTCCAACTGAAACATATGACTTAACAGCATCTGAAGCAAAGAAACAACAGCAGAAAGATCATGAGGAACTCAAATCAGAAATAATTTCTGAAACGAAAAAATAATTCTTTGAAAAAAAGAATTCTTTGAAATCATAGCATCTGAAATACAGGAACAAGTCCAGAAATATACAGAGGAAACCCAATTTGGAAGAAACACTGGAGAAAAAGAATTAATAGCTACCTCTAAAGAAGATATGGATAAAAAAAACTGAGGAGATCAGAAATATGATGGATTCCTTGAATGAGCAATACAGAAAAGAAATAGAACACATGAAACATAGTCAAAGAGATCTAGAAGAACTAAAAATATCAATCACAAGTCTACTAAACCATTTGAGTAAAAGCGAAGACAGAGTTTCAGATCTTGAAGATGCTTGAACAGCTAGTGAAAAGGTGAGAAAGGATCTCACGAGATTATTTTTTCCTGCATTTTCGTTGAGAATGCAGGAAAAAATAATCCATCACTGGCAAGATGATGCTAGGATGAACAATGTGAGAATAATTGATATCAACGAGAATGAAGGAGTCAATACAAATGACATAAAAATAATTTGGGGAGAAATAATCGCAGAAAACTTCCCAAATATGAGGAAACATTCCAACATTCAGGTAAATGAAGCATACAGAACACCAAATAAGTTCAACCCAAGTAGAAACACACCGAGACATATAATAGTTAAAATCCCAGAAATCCAACACAAAAATAATATACTGAAAGCTGCTAGAGAGAAGAAGCAGATCACATTCAAAGGAAAACCCATTAGAATTACAGGCAACTTCTCTACACAAACAATGAAAGCAAGGAGAGCATGGAGCAGAGTTCTTCAAGTCCTGCACGAAAACAAATTCCAGCCCAGACTATTACACCCTGCAAAACTCTCAAGTTTGATGGAGAAGTGAAATACTTCCACGACAAAGAACAACTAAAGAATTTCATGCTGACAAAGCCATCCCTACACAGGCTGCTGAAAGATGTTCTAGAGAAAGACCACAATGACCAGAACTCCACAAATGAGAACAGAAGGAATCCACTAAACAGAACAGATTACACACAGGATGTAAAGAAGTAAACAGCAGGTAAATATCATGACAAACGTAAGTCAACACATTTCAATTATAACCATCAATGTAAATGGACTCAATTCACCAATTAAGAGAAATAGACAGTGAATTAGGAAACACAATCCAACAATATGCTGTATACAAGAAACACACTTAACCCAAAAGGATATTCATAGGCTCAAAGTCAAAGGATGGAAAACAATACTACATGCACCAGCACCTCAGAACAAATCAGGAGTAGCAATTCTGTTCTCAGACAGTCTCAATTCAAACCAAACCAAGAATGATCAAATGACACAAGGGCACTACATATTAGTCAGGGGAAAAATTCAAGAGGAAGAGGTAACTCTCATAAATATCTATGCACCAAACACAGGAGCACCCAACTATTTAAGACAAATCTTAATGGACATGAAAAACCTAATATCTAAGACCACAATCTTAGCAGGAGACCTTAACATACCTTTATCTCAAAAAGATAGATCAACCAGACAAAAAATTAGCAAAGAAGTAGCAGAACTGAACTAGAGCTTGGAACAAATGGACCTGGTGGACATATGCAGAGTGTTCCACCCAACCACAGCTGAATACACATTTTTTTCAGCTGTACATGGCTCATTTTTCAAAATAGACCTCATACTAGTCCAGAAATCATGCATAAGTATATGCAAGAAAACAGAAAATATCTCTTGCCTGTTATCTGACCACAGTGCAGTGGAACTGGAATGAATGACAAAAGAAACCAGAAAAACCAGCTAAATTCATGGAAATTAAACAACACTCTACTCAGCAATCAATAGGTCACAGAAGAAATTAAACAAGAAATTCAACAATATCTACAATTCAATGAAAATTCAAGCACAACTTACCGGAATCTGTGGGATGCGATGAAAGCAGTTCTTAGAGGGAAAATCATAGCTATGAACTCACACATTAGGAAAACAAAATGGTAACAAATAAACACCCTAATGTTGCACCTCTGACAACTAGGGAAAGTAGAGCAATGGAAATCCAGAGCACAAAGACGGGAAGAAATCATAAAGATTAGAGCAGCAATTAATTCAATTGAGATGAAGAAAACAATTCAAAGAATCCACAAATCAAAAAGTTGGTTCTCTGAAAGTCTAAATAAAGTTGATAAGCCTCTAGCCAAAGTCATCAAAAAGAGGAAAGAAAAAATTCAAGTATATGCAATAAGGGATGAAAAGGGTGAAATCACTACAGACCCAGCGGAAATTCAGAAGATTATTAGTAGTTAGTTCGAGAATCTCTACACTTACAGAATAGAAGACACAGAAGAAATGGACAGATTCCTTGAAAGGTACAAATTACCAAAACTGAACCAAGAAGATATAACAACTCTCAATAAGCCAATAACAGCCAACGAATTATGAAATGTAATAAAAAGGCTACCGACAAAGAAAAGTCCAGGTCCTGATGGATTCACAGCTGAATTCTACAAGAAATTTACAGAAGATATAATCTCTACACTCCTCAAACTCTTCAATGAAATTGAAAAGGAAGCAGTCCTCCCAAAATCATTTCTGGGGGCAAGTATTGTATTGATTCCACAACCAGGGAAAGACACAACCAAAAAGGAGAACTACAGGCCAATATCCCTCATGAATATGGACACAAAAATATTCAATAAAATCCTAGCAAATAGAATACAGCCTATCATTAAGAACATCTTACACCATGACCAGGTAGGATTCATCCCAGGGATACAAGGATGGTTCAATATTCGAAAATCTATAAATGTAATACACTATATTAATAGACTGAAATCTAAAACCACATGATCATCTCAATTGATGCAGAGAAAACCTTTGACAAGGTCCAACACTCATTCATGTTCAAAATTCTTCAGAAAATTGGAATAGATGGACTCTATCTTAACTTGATAAAAGCCATCTATAACAACCCAAAAGCTAATATGATCCTAAGTGGGGAAAAACTGAAATCTTTTACTCTTAAATCAGGTACAAGACAAGGATGTCCTCTATCACCCCTCCTATTCAATATAGTTTTGGAATTGTTAGCAACAGCCATTAGAAAGGAGGGAGAAATAAAGGGAATAAGAATAGGTAAAGAAGGAGTTAAATTATCACTATTTGCAGATGACATGATACTTTACTTGGAAGACCTAAAAAATTCCACAAAGAAACTACTAGAACTGATACGGAAATTCAGTAGCATAGCAGGATACAAAGTCAATACTCAAAAATCAATAGCATTCCTCTACACAGATAAGAAGCACACTGAAAGGGAAACAATAGAAACAATACCTTTTATAATAGCTCCGCCAAAAATGAAATACCTCGGGATTCACTTAACCAAGGAAGTCAAAGATCTTTTCACGGAAAATTACATCACCCTAAGAAAAGAGATTATGGAGGATTTCAGAAAATGGAAAGATATTCTATGCTCCTGGATAGGAAGAACCAACATAGTGAAGATGGCCATACTCCCAAAATTGCTGTACAGATTTAATGCAAACTGCCACAAACATACCTCCCAGACATAGAGAAATCATTCCTAAAATTTATTTGGAACCATGAACGACCTAGAATAGCAGAGGCAATCTTGGCCAATAAAGACAAGGCAGGAAGCATCACACTTCCTGACTTGAAATTATACTACAAAGTTACTCTGATAAAATCAGCATATTATTTGCAATAAAATAGACCTGAGGATCAATGGAATAGATTAGAAGACGCAGAGGCATCTACGATCACACTCAGCCATTTAATCTTTGAAAAAGGGGCCAAACAAGCTTACTGGAAGAAAGGTAGCCTCTTTAACAAATGGTGCTGGAAAATCTGGCTTTCTACATGCCGAAAACTAAAACTAGACCCAGCTCTATTACCATGCACAAAGCTAAAGTCAAAATGGATTAAAGATCTAAACATTAAAACAGAAACACTCAATCTCCTGGAAGACAAAGTAGGAGGAACTCTTGAAGACATAGGCGTAGGTAGAGTTCATGAACAAACATATATTTGCATGGGAAACACTTAAAAGAATCAACAACTGGGATCAACTCTTCTTGAGGAATTTCTGCATGTCAAAACAAATTGTCAACAAAGTGAAAGACAACCCACAAATTTTGAAAATATCCTAATAAGCAATCAGCCAAAGGTCTGCTGTCTAGAATATATAAAGGACTAAAATATAACAGGGCCCTCAAATTTAAAGACCCAATTCAGAAATGGGCATCTGAGATGAGTACACACTTCTCAGAGGACGAAATTAAAGAAGTGAATAAATATATGAGAAACTGCTCCACATCACTAGCCATCCGTGAAATGCAAATAAATACAACACTGAGATTCCATCTCTCTCCAGAAAGAATGTCTATCATAAGGAAATCAACCAACAACAAATGTTGGAGAGGTTGTGGGGAAAAGGGAACACTTCTCCACTGTTGGTGGGAATGTAGACTGTTACAACCATTGTGGAGATCAGTGTGGAGACTCCTCAAAAGAGTGGGCCTGGAAATCCCATTCAAGCCAGCTATCCCTGTACTGGGAATTTTCCCAGAGGAAATGAAAACATTATATCATAATGATATATGTGTACCTATGTTTTTAGCAGCACAATTTGTGATAGCAAAATCTTGGAAACAACCAAGATGTCTGTCACATGAGGAATGGTTGAAAAAGATCTGGTATTTCTGTATAATGGAGTATTACTCAGCTGATAAACTTGAAGCATTTATATTGAAGTGGATGCCACTTGAACATATACTCGTAAGTGAAATAAATGACACATGTGCAAATATTGTATAGTCTCCCTAATATAAGAAGACAAAAGAAGAAATAAAAACAGAAATGTACAACAACAGCTAAAGACAATTGAGTCAGATAGGGCAAACTGAATAGCATATGCTGCAGGGTACTATTCAGCTTTTCTTCTGGATGGCTAACAACCTAAGTTCACAGATTAAAACTGGGGAAATAGAAGAGCTCTAAGGCCAGACAACATTTTAGTCCTAGCCTTTCAAGGTCAGCAAAGACTCAGGGCATTGGAGAACCTGTAGTGTAACATCATGAAACTCAGTTGTGCCCCAGATTTTCTGATCAAGGAGATTATGGAGCCACAGAGGAAAGAGATTGAAGATGTATAATGTGCCTGGAGAGAGTCACATGGAGAGAAAACTTTGTCTCAGGCTCTCATAGGGAGTAAACTGGTCAAGCATTGGCGGTTACTCATCCACATGGATGACACAGACAAAGGATGTACAGAGTAAGGTACAGGATTAAAAGATAAACCCTGAGGGAACTTCACTGACCTCATCAGAAACAAAAACTACATGTGTTGGTATATAGGTATTGATCTATCTCGGTCTTAACCATCTACAGAAAAGTATAAAAATGAGATATATAATGTGGGGCCAAATTAATAAGTTGAGCTGTACATGGCTATAGTCAATAACTTCTTCAGATAACTCACTATTGTTGTGGAATGCTGGACTGTGTTGTATTGTGTCACTGAGTTCACGCCCCTAAATTGGTTGAATGACAATGGAGTGCCCATGTTTGACAGGTGTAGACAAAGGAAGGAGTATAGAATTTAAGAATCATGATGTGTTTGTATGGACAGTACAGTTGGGATAGATATGCTGTGCTTCTACATAATTCTATGAGAGGCAAGATTTGCACTAACTTGGGATCCGGGGAGAAGGCTTAGTAGAATAAGCACTTCCCTGGCAAGTGCAAGGGCCTGAATTCAATCCCTGGTTCCACCAAAAAAAAAAAGATTTGCACTAATGGTGGTTGGTCAGGATATCATGTTGACTTGTAGTACTTGGACAACCACTAGGAAAATAACAAGGTAGAAAGTATTAATTATTGAATCTGTGATATAATTCAGCTATAAAAAAATTAAGATCTGTATATAGCTACACTGTCTTCATTCACTGATTAGAGACATCTGCTATAGTAATGCCTGTAAGTATAATATCATGTATGAACCTTGTACGACACCAAAACCATACAAAAACATTTTGCGATGTATTAATTTATCAAATCTGTCCTGTTAATTTGTCTTGAAGCTGTCTCATTGCTACTTCTTCAATAAAAATAAAAATAAAAATAAAATGAAAAGACAATTCACAAAATGGTAGAAAATACAGTGGTACCTCGGTTCACAAACTTCATCTGTGTGTGTGTGTGTGTGTGTTTTGAGGTAGGAATCAAATTCAGGATCTTGTGCTTGCCAGACAGATGCTGAGTTACTAAGCTATATCCCTGGCCCTTCATTTGTCCTATCATCATCATCATCATCATCATCATCATCATCATCATCATCATCATCATCATCATCATCATCATCATAATCATCATTTTTTGTATTTTAGGGAGGGGTCTACAGGGTCTCACTACTAGACTGGACTCATAGTGATCCACCTGTTTACAGCTTACCAAGAGCTAGGATTACAGGTGGACGCCACCACATCCAGTGTCAATTGCCCTCTCAGTGTGCCCCCGGGCCAGGGCTGGCACAGTGGGGCGGGGGATCAGCTCCTGATCCCAACACCTGCTTACAGGCACTTTAATCTGCTGAGCTATTTGGCCAGCCCTTGTCCTATTGTTTTCTGTAAGATGGCCCTATTTGTGTTTGTTTTTGAAAGAGAGCAGCAGTTGTGTGTGTCACCAATGTAGAGTTTGCACACAAAACAAAATTTTGTTTAACAGTCCTATTTGTGAACTGAAGTGTTTGTGAACAAAAACCTTCATAAACTGAGTTACCTCTGTACTGAAAACAATTTATTTCACAATAGGTTAGTATGCCAAATATATAAGGAACTCATACAACTCAATAGCAAAAGGAGGGGAAAGCTAAATCACTTAGTTTATAAACTATGCAACTAAGTATTTCTCCAAAGACGTACACCTATTCAAGTCCATAAAAAAGTGCTCTATTTAATCATCAGGAAAATACATATTAAATAATAATGAGATAGCTCATGGTACCTGTTTCGATGACTGTTATCAAACAGAAACAATATAAATAGCATTTTCATAATGTCATAAAACCAAAAATTAATAATAAAAAACAAAGTTAGCCGGGTGTGGTGGCGCATGCCTATAATCCCAGCACTCAGGAGGCTGAGGCAGGAGGATTGTTGTGAGTTCGAGACCAGTCTGAGCTACAAAGTGAGCTTAAGGCCAGCCTGAACTGCATGCATAGTGAGACCCTGTCTCAAAAAGACAAAAAAAAAAAAAAAAAAAAAAAAAGTTAGGTGTAATAGCACGTGCCTATAACCCAAGACATCTATTCAGCATGCAAAGGCAGTAAAATCACAAGACTTTGTCCCAATTTCTTTTTTTTTTTTTTTTTTTTTTTTTTGGTGGCTAGCTCAACCCACCCCAGGGGTGGGGCTGGTGTGGCATGCGGTCCAGGGATGGAACAGTGGTCTGTGCACTTGCCTAAGCTTGTCTAAGCAGGTGCTTTAGACCACTGAGGTATCTGGCCAGCCCACATCACAGAAATTTTTTAAAAGAATTTTAAAAGCTAAGGCCAGCAAGATAGCTCAGCAGACTAAGCACCTGCTTAGGTAAGCATAGGGACCAGGATTTCCACATGTCGAGCCAGCCCTGACCCCACAAAGCTAGCTTCCAAGACCCAGTACAGAGATCCACGCCTGTAATCCCAGCACTGGGGAGGCTGAAAATAGTAAGATCACTACCAGTCTGATCTATGTAGTGAGAATCTGTACCAAATACATAGAATAATAAGAAAAATGATTTTAAAAGCTTAGAAACAATTTCATGTGAAGGTCCTGGGCTCAAGCTCCAGTACTGAGTGGATAAAAGATATAGTCAAAAATTTTTTTAAAAAAGCAGACTGAAGCACCTGCTTAGACAGGGGCAGGGACCAGTGTTCAGTGCCTGACCTGTCATGATAGCCCTACCCCTGGGGCATGCTGAGATGGTGACTGAGGGCCTGGTGGCACACACCTGTAATCCCAGTGCTCTGGAGGCTGAAAACAGGAGGATCATTATAAGTCTGATCTGTGTAGTGAGACCCTGTAGATGCTGTACTAAAACGTATTTTTTTTTTAAGTGGGGCTAGAGATATAGCCAGCAGCATAACTACCTGCCTAGTAAGTACAAGGTCCTGAGTTTGATCCAAAAAATAATAACAACACCCTGAAGCTGGGTGCAATAGTGCATACATATAATCCCAGAACTGAGAAGGCTAAGACAGGGACAGTCACTGTGAGTCTGAAGTCATTCTGAGTTATATAAGTGGAGTTTAAGGCTGATCTGCACCATGTAATAAGACTGTGTCTCAAAAAAACAAAACAAAGTCCTGAAAGTGGGAAAATATACTATTAAAGAATGTATTAGTCAATGGAGAAGTTTTTTGCAACAATAGTATGGAATTACCTAAAAAGAATAGTAAAATAATAATATCAGCCAGGCGTGGTGGCGCATGCCTGTAATCCCAGCACTAGGGAGGCTGAGGCAGGAGGATTGTTGTGAGTTCAAGACCAGCCTGAGCTACAAAGTGAGCTTAAGGCCAGCCTGAACTGCATAGTGAGA
>PVKA01049546.1:0-13178 GCA_004027165.1 Ctenomys sociabilis | reverse complement strand
ACAACAAAGGAGAACAGGGGCATCTCCCCAGGATGTCTGCAGGGGGTAACGAGCGCAATATCTCTTCAAGATGTTATTGGCGCATTATTGATCCCATGGTCTCCAGGCCTCCTGCCAGCCACAGAGTCTGAGCAGTGGGACGCAGAAGACCAAGCCTCGTTGTTGCCCAGAGAGGTGGAGGCAGCTGAGATTTGTTGAAGCTGCCTCAGAATTCTTGCCTTCTCTGGGCAGTCTCTTCCATCACTCCCTCTGTGGGTTTTCTCACACACATTTGTCCATTCATTCGCTCCTTCATTCTCTGTTTTGTTCCTTTCTTCTTCCATTCATTCAATGCTTGCTTTTAAAGACACCTGCTCTATCTTAAACTAGGTTAGGTACCAGGCCGCAAATATCTCCTAAGTGTCTGAGGTTTATAAATGTTAACTAATGCCCGCTACTTATGTTAGTTTTTAATTCTACTATTGCACTTTCTACAAATATTCCTCTTTTTTTGCGGTACTGGGGATCGAACTCAGAACCTTGCGCATGCCAGGCAAGCACTTAGTCTACAGAGCTATCTCCCCAGACCCCATTATTCCATTTTTTTCTTTAATGTGGTTTGGGTTTGGTGGGTCCTTGGTTATCTGGGTGAGAGAGAGAGAGAGAGAGAAAGCACGGTCTACACCTGATTTCAGAAGACTGCAGCATCGTAGCCACTGGTCGTTACGCAGCAGGTCAACTCCAAATTCTTTTGCAAACCCTTTACATTGAATGCACAACATTTGTATTTTATTATCTTGTCAGTCCCTCACACAGATCCTGTTCCTTAGATTATACAAGCCAGGTGTGGTGGCGCACGCCTGTAATCCCAGCACTCGGGAGGCTGAGGCAGGAGGATTGTTGTGAGTTCGAGACCAACCTGAGCTACAAAGTGAGCTTAAGACCAGCCTGAACTGCATAGTGAGACCCTGTCTCAAAAAGACAAAAAAAAAAAAAAAAAAATTATACAGAATTGCAAAGCGTTGTCTATGTAACAATGCTTGTATTCTGAAATCCAAGCGCATTCACTTCTACAGTCATAACAGCACAACTGTGCAGAATGCATAGTACCTTGTGACAGGGTGATGAAGGCACTGGTAAGACGGTGGTAGCGACATCGGTGAGAGGAACTGGTGGACGCTTTGGCAATGATACAGTGTGAGCCAGGTCCTGACAGACAGACAGGGAGGTGCGAAGAGCCATAGTGATGACAGTGGTGGGAGGTAGCAGCAAGGACGGCAGAGCTCTGGTGATGGCGGTCGCCACAGGCGATGAGCTAGGAGCCTGGCTCGCTGGCAGACACTGAGGCAGCCTCTCTCTCCCTCTTGTTTTCTTGTCCCAGTATCCACAGCAACATCCTGCAATGACCCTGGAGTCCCCCAGAACGGAAGCCGGAGCGGCAACAGCTGGGAAGCTGGTGACTCCACGGTGTTCCAGTGTGACCCTGGCTATGCACTGCAGGGAAGCGCCGAGATCAGCTGTGTGAAGATTGAAAACAGATTCTTCTGGCAGCCCAGCCCGCCAACATGCATAGGTACAGAGTGGCTGCAGTGTTCTCTGGCCCTGGCTTTGGAGCTGTGTGCCCCAGGCCCCTCTGCGAAAGGGTCAGCTGTGTCTTGAGCCTGGGGCTGGGAGATTGGAAGAGCTAAAAGTGGAAGGAAATCTAATGCTTACCCTGCTTTGCATAAATTATATAACACTCACATATATACACCCCACACACGCACACACACACAGAGTCACTACAGATTCTTTACTTGCTAAAATTCTCTTAAAGACTTTCAAACCAGGATGGTCCTCTCTGCAGCCCCAAATGTCTAAGCTGGAATGATAGATCCCCTCAGTTCAGCAGTTTCCCCTATCTGAAGCACCTCAAGGGTCCCTGCCTGCTTAGGAGCAAGGGAAAGACACCTGTTCCTTCTCTTCTCAAGGGATTACCGGTTTCCTCCACCTGGGTTCATCACATCAGCCTTAGGTCTTGAAATCTCTGGGTTTCACAAAGGAAGAAACAGACTCGTAGATTACAAAGAATTGAGCCTGAAGAATTCTGCCCCCACTTCCTGCTATCTGAAATGATGAGCTCCCTCCCAGTTGGACATCATGTTTGTGCCTACCACATCTGTCCCTAAGGCAGCCCAGGAGTCCCTCCTGGACCTTGGGCACAGCTGGCACAGGGCAGTGGTGTTTGCTCAAGTAGGAGGCAGAGGCCTGGATGGCTGTGGCTAGGGACAGTCTGCAGAGGAACAGCAGTGAGGCAAAGGCCCAGAACCTCGCAAACTAAGAGGGCTTTGAGTTTGGCAGAAGAGTAAAGGCAGCTTCAGAAATGCCCAGACTCACCCCGTCTGTGGCACACCTGAAGGAAGAAGCCCTGAGCTGACAATGGAGGCAGCCTGGAGTCCCTGGGGAAGACCCACAGTCAGTTGGCACTTCTGACAGGACCCAGGTTTGCCTCCCCCCGCACGTCTGTGTCAGACCTTGTCTGGACACGGCACCCTTACGCTATGTCCTGATCACACAAGCCTCGCTCAGTCTGTGCCTTTACCTACCCCTTGTGTCTCATGAGGGTTTAGTGGAGAAAAGTGTGAGGCCCAGACAAATGCTTAAGGGTTGGGGCTCACTCCTGGAGATCAAAAGGAGTGCTACATTCCTCCAGGACAAGCAGAGGTCAGACTTGGGAGGCAGAGAGCTGGGCTTGAGTCTCCAAGTGACTGAAAGACTACTTCACTACTGCGGGCATCAGCTTTCTCTCTGATAGTCCCGAAGAATAATGTACAGCTCGCTGGGTCATTAATGAGACATGAATATGAGAACGCACAGTGGTTCCTTGGTTCACGGTTCACAAATGCTTTTGTTGGCAAATAGTTTGGTTCACACAGAAGCATTTGGCAGAATTTTGTTTCTGCTTGCAAACTCTGCATCCAGCGACAAACACAGCCGCGGCCGTCTTTCCCATGTGAACACAAATAGGACCACCTTTTCCAGGATCATAAACTGCAAGTTCATAAACTGACGTACCACTTATCTAAAATGTTGGGAGTCCTGCCTGCTGAGACAGATGTCCATCGTGAGCATTTCTGGTCTCAACTTGGTGCTTCTTCAGTGTTTTCCCAAGGGGAAAAAAAAAAAAACAACCCTGCTCATGACCCCATGGGGCTCGGGTTCACCCCTGATAGCTCTCTCTGGCCTGACCTGTCCTTTTTTGAAATCTCACTAGAGGCTGATGCGGTTCTTTAAGCCTTACCCAACAAAGCCACCATATGGGGCAAGAGCTCAGATCTGGGACAAGTGAGTGACTGACTATTCCTTGGTGTTTGAACACCTTTTGGTCCTCCCTGGAGTTTCCTGGCCACCCTTTTCCCAGCTAGCTGTCTGTCCTGCTGCAGGCTCACCATTTGTCGACTCCCCTGAGAACCTCGGCATGGCCCTGTTGTGTCAACGCAGAGCCAAGTGCATGGCCCCAGCCACCTTTTCCTGCCTGTGACCCCACAGGTTCCCAGCTTTGCTATGTCTTCTCACATAGTACAACCACAGCCCCATCAGCGGAGACAAAGAGACCTGGCTGGGGAAGTAGGGAGGTGGCCTGGCAGGTCCCTTGGCGAGGAGCTTGCTGGGTCCCTCACTGGGCCACTTTGCTCTCCCCACCCGCTTGAGGGACCCTTAATCTCATGGGAGCAAGGACTCAGTGATTCTCAGGGGTTCTGCCACTTCCATCAGCTAAGCGTGCCCAGTCCCTCCTGGACAGGCCTCTGGGAAAGCTGGAAGGTGTCTGCCACCCCAGCAGATGCCAGGAGCACTGGCAGGAAGAGAGGCTTGGCAGGCAAGCACGATCGTGCTTCCCATTCCTCCTGACTGAGTGCATGGAACTCACGGTAACCACCATGAAGCCTGCCTAGCGTCTGGATTCAGGGCAGCAGAAGGGTGCCGTGTATTTCAGTTGTCTGAAGGGCAACAGTGGTACCATACTGGCCAGCCAGTGCTTCAACAGGATGCTCAGGTAATCTTCCAGCCACCCAACAGAAAAGATACTACCTCTATTTTACCATAGAGGAAGGACACAGGGACCTAGAGAAGTCAGATAAATTCCCAAGGATCCTACAGCCAGGTAGTGGGAGAACTAGACATCTAGACATTATAAAAATAAATAAATAAATAAATAAAACTTATGAAAGTAAAATGCACAGAGCCTAAAAATCACCCATTTAAAGTGAACAATTCAGCAGCATCTGGGCGTTCATGACGTGGTACTGCCACTGTCTCCTTCTGAAGCATTTCCAGCATTCTCAGGTCAAATTCTGTCACTCCACACCCAGTCCTAGAGCCAGGATTTAACTCGGGCCTGTGAACCTCAACCCTCTTCTGCCGGTACCTCACCACTACTCCTTCAAGTGTGACCAGGGTGGAGGAGACAGACCGACCCTCAGCCTCCTTTCTCTTCAGCTCCCTGCGGAGGAGACCTGACTGGACCCTCGGGAGTCATCCTATCACCCAATTACCCCGAGCCCTACCCGCCAGGCAAGGAGTGCGACTGGAAAGTGACCGTCTCACCAGACTACGTCATCGCCCTGGTATTTAACATGTATGTACCTTCCCCCCAGGTGGGAGACAGGGTTCAGAGCAGCTGGGGGTGGTAGAGGCTCTGGGTCCCCAGGTAAGCATGCATGGTGTGTAGGGAGAGCTCTCAGTTCTAAGAGAAGTAAATGAAAGCGGAGAAGGGAAAGAGTTTATGAACAAGCTGAATGCTTTCACCAACACATTATGTAATCCTTTTAATGATTTGTCTGTGTATGTGTGTGTGTGTGTGTGTGTGTGTGTGTGTGTGTGTGTTTGTGTGTGGTGCTTGAGACAGAACCCAGGACCTGAGCGTGCTCAGCAAGTACTCTAGCACTGAGCTATTATACCCTAGCTCTTTTAAGACAAGGTCTCATTAAATTTTCCAGGTTGCCCTCAAACTCACTATCTCCTTGCCTCCGCCTCCCAAGTACTAGGACTACAGCTCTTCCCGTCATGCTTAGATACTTGTAATAATTTATACAAGAGGACTGAAGTGCCTGAGGTTCAGAAAGTAGGCCCTCGGTGGACCCTTTGCCCTTCCCTTCTGGTTTCCCCCTCTGCTCGCCCTGACTCCGTCCATCCTGCCCCGCAACCCATGACCAGGCTCAGGCCCCCATGTCCTCTCCTCCTGGCTCCTCCCTCTCTCTTGCAGCCCATTTCCACGCCAGCCTACACGCCACCTGCCTCTGATTCCCCCTCTCCACTCCTTTCAGGGTACTCACCACTGCTTCTCACTTCTGCCATCCCAGTTCCACCTGAAGCTCCTCAACAGAGGGCATCATTCAATTCTGCTTGCCAGATAAAATGGAACTCCTGAAGTCCCATTCTGTTGTGCCTCTTGACCATTCTCACCATCCTTCCATTGTTCTCTCCTTGGCCTTGTGAGTTCCTCTATCCTGCTTCTCTGGCCTCTTCTGGGGCTTTCTGGCTACCGTTCTTGCCCCTCCATCTCTGCCATGCAGTGCCACCGCTTCCTCTTCTTTACCCGTGCCTCCTTCCAGAGCCAGCTCACCACTATGGCTGCAGCCTCCTGGCTAAGGGGGAGCACTGCGCATGTGTCTCATAGTGGCCGTCTTGACTGCACATGAAGCAGTCACCGAACCAAGCCTGAGACTCCTCCCAGGACAAGCGCTATTTGAATGCCACTGTCCCTTGGCCCCTCATGAATTCCCCCCGAGCAGCCAAGGCACCCACCTCTACTGCCTTAACTTTTGCCTGTGTTTCCCTCTTTTCCGTCACACCGGCTCCTCTCTTGTTTTGAGCCACTTGAGTGACTGCTGCCACCTCCTGCTTCCTTGGCCCCATATTGCTTTCCACGCCAGGCTCTTCTCTCTCCAGCTGTCAGAAGGATCTTGTCACTCAAATGTGCAGGAATAACCACCTGTTTTCCATGTAACACCCTATAATGATAGTGCTCGGCTACTGATACACGCAGTGGTATGGATGAACTCCCACAATACGCCGCTGAGTGAAAGAAGCCAGACACACGAAACACGAAATATATGGTCCAACTTGTGTGAAGTTTTAGGAGCTGCGAAGCTAATCTACAGGGAGGAGAGCTGATCAATACCGATGTGCTTGTTACTTCTCTCTCGCTGCTGAAATAAAATACCCGATGCCCAAAGTCAGGAGAAGAAATGTTTATTTAGCTCCCAGTTTGTAGAGGCTTCAGTCTGTGACCAGCTGGCTCCTTGACAGGGTGCAGTGGCAGAGCACAGCATGGCAGGCAGACTGCAGCAAGGTAACAAGGGGGAGAGACAGACTGGCCCCCGCAGGCTCCCCGCAGCAGGGCGCCTGTAGCACTCACTCCCCTTACCCCCCAGCATTACACCGTGATTCAGTTGCAAACTCCAGCCTCAGCCGCCTCTGAAAAGCCACCCCCCATAACTGTGTCAGGCTCTCGGGGGACCTCCAGACACAAGCCACAACAAGAGAATTCCTGAGACAGAGGAACATGGCTGGGAACTATCTGGGGTGACAGGAATGTCCTGGGTCTCGATAGATATGTCTACAAACAAACAAACAGTTCCCTTTATTAAAAAAAAATCCTTTCATGACTCTCTTGCCTACAAGTCTGAACTTTGGACTTGCAGTCTAAAGCACCTGGCCCTTGTCCACCTGCCAGTTAGGCTCCCCACCCCCTCCAGTCAGACTGAGCTCCTGGCACCTTCCAAGGCTTTGTACACCCTCTCACACCTTTGCGACTTTTCCTGTGCACCTGCCTTCCCGGTAACTACCTTGTCCCTCCTTTTCCAGCCACTGAGGGTCTTGTCACCTCCTGAGACCAGATGGGCCCTGGCCTCCCCTAATTGCTGCTCTCCCCCAGGAGCTGTGCTCCCACTCTGCCTCCTGCAGACTGTATTAGCCACTCTGCTGTCTGTACATCCATCGATTCCTGCACCCCATCAACTCCCAGAAGGGAGGAATCATGTCTGATCCATGCCTCCTGCCAGGGCTTGGGATAGTGCTTGGCATATTGAGAATTTTCAGATAAATTTTAATGAGTGAAGGAAAAATAAGAACAAAAATAAAAAGTCAATTAGTGAAGGACTGACCGTGCTGCAATTTGTGACTGAGACGGGCTCACTCCGCCACCCTTCCCAGGGGTGTGTAGAAGGAAAACTGCAGCCGACACAGGGAGGCAGGATGCCGGGAAGAGCCTGCACAGTCGCCTCCCAGCCTCTCATCCGGTCTCCATACTGGTCTTCTTCCCTTTGTGCTGGAGACCCTGTGGCCCTGTTCTCTGCCATTTATCTGAGCTAAAGGAAGAAAGGACTGTTTCCTTCTCAGTGCGGCCGAAAAGGATAGCTGAGTGTCCAACTCATGGCTGGGGGTGAATGAGTTTGCATCCCAAATCTGTTTTCTGCCAATCCACTCACCTTTCTGTTGTTCTCACCTTTGCATAATTGCTGCTGTCAGATCTATGCTTAAAAGTGGAATCACTGCCTCAGAGTGTAGGTCTGTGTTCAGTGTTAGCAGAAACCATGGTCCAAGGAGGAAAACCAGGCCACAAGCCCACCAGCAGGACCTTGGGGCCCTGGGGCTCTATTTCTTGCCAGTACATGGCATTTTCAGTCATTTTCACTGTAGCTATTCCGATGTGGGATAAATCACATTCATGAACTCTAATATTCAATTTGCTAAATAAGGAGAGTTTTTAATTGGATTTTTCCCCCTCACTGGGGTCAGGATAGTTAAGCAGGAGAAAACCCTTGACTGGGTGCTGGGCGTGGGGTGGCAGCAAATCCTGAGAGCTTGGGAGCTGGCTTAGGGTAAAGAGTGGAGTTCAAGGCACTCGTGGCAACTGGTCCCTTCCTGCCTGGGAATGGTCCCTGGGCAGCTCCTTCCTCTTAAGGAGGAGGTAAGACTAGCAGGTACCTAACTGACATCAGTAAGAAACCTGAGTTCTGGACCTGCCTTGGCTGACCCCTCAGTGCCTAGAACTGGCAACTCTTTTTTTTCCCTGCTGTGGGAAGAGGAAATTTAGATTTTTCAGCTCTAAGTTTTTGAACACTGACTGGATAAGCCCTTCCTATGGGAAGGGCTTTATCCACCACCACCCTTAACTCCCCATCCAGCCTCCAGGGACGTGTGGGGTACCAAGATGGTGGGCTTGTTCTCTGGGAACCCCCATCCTTGGGTGAGACCTGAGGCCACAGCATGAGCCTCTGTTTGACCTCAGGGGATGGGGTGGGGTGTTCTTGTTCCCTAGCTTTAACTTGGAGCCTGGCTATGACTTCCTCCATATCTACGATGGACGGGACTCTCTCAGCCCTCTCATAGGAAGCTTCTATGGCTCCCAGCTCCCAGGCCGTATCGAAAGCAGCAGCAACAGCCTCTTCCTTGCCTTCCGCAGCGATGCGTCTGTGAGCAACGCTGGCTTCGTAATCGACTACACAGGTAAGGGCCCCTTGCCAGAGGTTCCAAGGGCACAGCCAGCCAGGCTGGCAGAGGGCGCGCAGTGTAGTGCAGAGAGGACTGCCTGGGGCTGAGCCAGAGGGAGCCAACCCTGGCACAGCTGCCCCTTCAGAGGACCTGCCTCCCCTGCTGTTCTGCAGGTGGCTCAGCCTTCTACACTCAGATGCCCCAGGGTTAGGAAAGAAGGGGCGTAGCATTCTCTTGAGTGCTTCATTTTTATTTCCAAAGTATGTTCCTCTTCTTCCTTTTTCTGTGTGAACCATTCCTAGCTCGACCTCAGCCTCATGACCTCATTCTGCAGCCATCAGCTGATATCTTCCTGCTCCGTCCTCTGCCTTAGTGAGGCTTCGAGGATGTGTTTCCATCTTCTCTACCCCAAATCCTCCCACCATCTGGGGTAACTTCAATGACTGGGTCTTAGTTCCCTTTCTGTTACCGTAACAGATACCTGAAGCTAGGTGCATTATTAATTTAAAAGAGTTGTTTAGGACACAGTTTGGGAGCCTGAAGTTCCAAGATCAGGTCGGGCCATCCGTGTGGCTACGGTGAGGGTCTCATGGTGAATGGTATCCCAATGCCAGGGGCCCAAGTAGGGAAGATCACACAGCATGACCGGAAGCCAGAAAAATTTAAGAGGCAGATTCACCCCTCGTAACAAGCCACTAAGCCATTCCAAGGGCAGCAGCTCCCATGACCCAGCCCCCTTCCACTACCCTCCTTAAAGGTTCCCCAGCTTCAACAACATCATACCGGAGGCCAACTCTCTGTCTCAATGCTTGGAAGAAATGCTCAACCCAAATCTGAACCATATCTGCCCATAAGAACAACCTGTCCAACCCTAGGGCCACTGTACTTGGACCTCTATCCCAAGAATACTCTTTGACCATTCACTCCGTCTTTTGTCATAGATTTTTGTCATCTTCTGTTACCTCCTCGTCACATTTTCTTTTACTCCCTATTTATGTATTTGTTTACTTTGCAGTGTTGGAGACCAAATCCAGGGCTTTGCATACACTAAGCAGGTAGTCTGCCACGCTCGCCCTCAATCATATTTCCTAATCCTTCCAGCTGTCCTATTTGCTTGCTCCCATTACACCTGTGAATTAATTCAGCCAAGCAGAATGCTATTATGCACGTAACAAAAGCAGGAGCCAACACTTTATTTTCCTTAAAGATAGTAAGTATTTTAGGTCCATCTGTTGCAACCTCTCTCAGCACTGCTATCGTACAGCTCGAGCAGCCCTCCACAAATGGAAAGGAGTGGTCATGTGGTGATTAACGTGTGCTTACAAGAACAGGCCATTGTCCCTGCCTGGTCAGAATCACAGCCTGCCAGACGAACAGGATTGAAGGCTCGTGTTTACTACTTAACAGTTGTGTGATCCGGGACAAATTACTCGACCTCTCAAAACCTCTACGTCTTCACCTGTGAAGCAATGATAGGAAATTTCCTGCCCTCTAGAAATGGTGTAAAGATCAATGAGTCCGTGCCCTGAAGCCCTTGGTATGGTGCCTGGCACATGTCAAGCATTCTGTAATCTTCAAATGCTATTAATAATAGTGAGGGAGTTCCAGGCTCGTGGGCACTCCACTTTATTCTACTCCATTATTCTCTTCTTGACCTTTCCTTCTTTCCTAATTATCCCCAGACCCCACTATCCAAGCCCTAGATCTATTTCTTGCTTGATTTGTGAGTTTGGCAAGTTATTATCTCCTGGAACGCCATCCACAAAGAAATGGGGTAATAAAAGTTGTGTTGCAGAAGGTTAAGCATAAAAGATACTCTGTACAGACATATTATGTAGAGATATGCAGATATATAGAGATATTTGTGCAGGGCTTCGAATATACTAAACACTCTACAGATGCTCTAGAGATGATGAACGTTATTATTATTACTACAATCCAAGTTCACTCATTCGTCACCAGCCTATATACAAATGAGGTCACATTACTGGCTAAAATTAAAAATTTTCTGGCTCATGATTCCCACTTGCACAATGTAGGACCTGGGCCACCTTTTTTAAATGCTCCTTAATGAGATATTTCTGGCAATGCTTAGGATTATCTTATAGGGATCGTAAATACCACTAATTATGATAACAGCTAACTCTGTGTGTACCAGCAGCCACCACCGCCTTGGGTATTTCCTATCCATCACCTCACTGAACTCTTCAGAGCTGTTAGTGCTCTGCTATTTGTCAAGCACAGTTCTAGAAGCTACAAAGTGCACAAACCAGAGGGTGCTTTGCTTGTCTTCTTCTTGCCTCAAAGGGCTGACTTGCGGATTGGATACTTTACTCTCCTTTCTTCCTCCAGTCAGCTATCCTGTGATCAGCTTCCTGGCCCTAAACCTTCTCCTTGCACAGATAATAGGAGAGAGACACTGCAGAATTCTAGCAAAAGGCACAAGCCAGTCTGGGAGCCCCACTGCTCTGTGTGCTACCAAGCCCCCTGCTGGACTAGCATGACTTGCTTATTATTCTTTATTTGTATCTCAACAGTACCCTCAGTTCGCCTGCCTCCTCATCCCTCTATTGTATAATCCTTACCAAACTGCACCCTTGGTAAAACCCACACTCAAATAGTTCAGGATAGCCAGAAAAATTTGCACAAACATGACATTTGGAGCCACGACAAGGGCTGCCCTTTGAGTCCACACCAAGTGTCAGGAACAGCTAGAGCTGCTTCTGACTTTTCCCACCTGGGGTCTTCTGGGTGCAGACCCCCAAATTTCACCCAGAGTTCATTATTGCCAGTCTTAGCCTCATAAAGCTGACTTTACTTCACATTCCTTGCGAACAGTAAATTAAAGTTGTCACGTGGCTTGTGCTCACTTGGCTGTGGCGGCATCTTCTCTGGTTCTTCTCAACCGAAGTCAAGGGCAGAGAGCCACACCTCCAAGTTCTGTCCTCCACGAAGTGTCTCCCACCTTCAGCGGTCAGCCTGAAGTGGTATCTGGAGGGTTCCCTCAAGTGCAGAGTACGACCCAGGGAGAAGATGTTCCCAGCTGAAGAGTAGGAGGACAGCCCAATAGTAGGATAGCAGATGAGTGGAGAGACAAGTGCAGCCCCAACTGCTTAACTAAGATGTAGCCCAAGCACCACAGTATTCAGTCAGATGGGGGCTGGTGAGAACCTTTAGCTGCCTGCCTGCTTGCCCAGGCTCTGCACACTGATGTGAACCACCTCCTACTATCTCCCCTGGGCCCCTGGTCCAGCAGACCCAGTTGGTGGAACCCCAGAAGCCCTGCATTCTCTACACTTTCCTTCTCCCTAGCCAGGACCCTTGGATTCTTGCAATAGGCTACTTTGCTATCAGACCCTGCAGCCTTGATGAGATTCACCTGTGCTCAATATCTCAGCGCAATGGGGTCCATCACTTGTGAACTCCCCTGCCTAAAACAGCCAGCCTAACTTGCCTGAGCATCAACTTCTTTATCCATGTGGACAGATAGTCAATAGTCCCAACCAGGGTTCTGGGCATGTCTTCTGATCTTCTCTGATCTGTCCCAAAGGCATTTTGCTATGCCCTTATTGGGAAGGGAAAAGGATGTAGATACCTCATCCTGGAGCTAGCCCAGTGAAAAGGTACATTTCCCTTTCTGCTTCCTGAAAATATAAAGCATAATGTTCTGTATATGTATGAATGTGGGATATTTAGAATGGACATTTGTGTGTGTGTGTGTGTGTGTGTGTGTGTGTGTGTCCATCCCCGATATACTCCCCCAGTGCCTGGCTAAGAATTCAGACACTTTGTCCCTGCAGGTCTGGAGAGCACCACAGGTGGAGGCGTAGCCCAATGAGACTTGCACAGTAGGTGGATGAACATCCTCCGGAGGCGGAGAGCCAGCCTCCTCCATCCGGCTCCCTCCTCCTCCTTCTCCTCGACCTTTGTCTCCTTGCCTCTTTGAGAGATCCATGGCTCCGCTAATGCTAAGGAGATGAGTCTCCGGTGGGGGGGCTATAGCTGCAGGTTTGCTCCCAGGGGTGAGCCCCACGGGGAGAGGTGTTGCTGGGTTGGCTGGCTGAGCTCCTTGGAAACTGGCCTGGCCTGGGGCAGAGCCCAGGAGCCCTTCCCCCGTCCTCCAACCTCCCCAGTGGGAGGCAGTGGCACTTGGCTCTAATCTATTATTTTAGTTTGAAAATTATAAAAAGAAACCCATTCAGCAAAGGGGGGAGGTAATTTATTGTAAGAATAGAAGAAACAGAAGCCCACTCAAAACGACTTGAGCCAGAAAGACTTTATTGTGAGAAAACGACTAACAACCAACCCAATTTAAAGTAAAAGGTTTCTATATTTTAACAGTACATACAACAAAAACTCCATCAAATGTAACACAGAAAGGCAAAATATTTTTAGAAACAGGCAGGAAGTGTAAACACAGAAGAGGCAGGGTTGGTATGGAAAATCAGATACAGATAACATCTTCTCTCATTCAGGCATCATCTTTGTCCTGGGGCTTTCTGAGTGTTTGCTACACTGTCCTCTCTGGGAGTTGATTTTCCTGGCTTCTTCATTCTTCTGAGACAAGAACTGCTGTACCACTCTTGACGCAGACTCTCTTCCCAGTATCTATCCCAGTTCCAAGGCCCCAGAGGTCCTCAGAGGGACAAGAACTAATCCAGGTGTCCACTGAGCAGCGTCGTGAGTTTGGGCTCCGGCACCAGGAGCAAAGGCAGATCGGGCCT
>PVKA01049545.1:0-13179 GCA_004027165.1 Ctenomys sociabilis | reverse complement strand
CTCAGTATATTAATATGACTTTACTTTTTATACCTCCATTTTTATACTTTTCCGCTGGATGGTTAAGACTGAGTTAAAGCAAGGCTTACATAACAAGAAATGCAACCTTTTTATCTGAGAAGGTCAGTCAAATCCCCTCAGGATTTACTCTGAAATCCTGTACTGCACTTTTTAGATCCATTGTCAGTGTCAGCCATGTGGATGAGTCACCGCCATTGCTTGACCAATTTTCTCTCTGTGGAAGCCTGAGAGAAAGTTTTCTCTCCACATGACTCTCCTTAGGCACACTATACATCATCAGTCGCATTCCTCTGTGGTCCCATGATCTCCTTGATCGATTTTGGCATTTTTAATGCTCCCAGTAATCACCCAGACAGAGTCCCACATGCTGCCCAGAGTCCACCAAAGATCTTAAATTGCTACAGGAAAGCCCTGTGCCTACATGCACTGGGCCCACAGATTGCATCACTCCTGCATCCCACAGGCAACTCAGTCCTTCTACTTTCTTAAAAGTTTGGACGAACACCAGCAGAAGGTCCATACTTGTGTTCTGCGGCCTAAGGAAGGTCAAAGCTTATAAGATTCTCACAGGCTGCCCAGAATCCATCAAAATTCTTAAATGGTGCCATGAGAGCCCCTGATCTAATTTTTTTTAAACACCCATATGAATTCTGTACCCCAGTCCCCTTGTGAATATTTCTAGGTAGAATGTCCGTTTTCTGTTATTGCCCATGGTGTGGACGTGATGTAACCCCCTATAAGTTCCCTTAGTAAATGCTTTGCCTGATCCCTGTGGCATTTAAGGCTTCACTTATGGAAATCTTAATGAATCTCATATCAGGATGATCTGTGGCACTTTGTGAAAATTCCTCTACTGTCACTTGCTGGGATTCAGTGGATGAAACATTGTGAGGTTGATTATGTCCTCTTGGGGGAAGTGGTTGTGCATTTAGGTGGTTGGAGTATGGTTTTACTTTCCACTATTACCCAGAGATCATCCTGAGAAACTATTGCAGATGTGATTTTGCAGTTATGTGATAATTATCTGCATATATTAGTTTTGAGTGAAAGACAATTACCTTTTGCTTTCTGTATATTTTCTCATATTGAGAGTGCTCTAATGGTTTCCAGATCTTTCTCTTCTATTTTTTTGTGAACTTAGTTATCATAAATGATTTTGAATTGTCACTTAAATGCAGCTATTTTATGTTATTTTGCATATTAAAATGGAATTTCAGATATCTCTCTTATTTCAAGACACAATTTATTCTTCAGACTTTATTAAGCCCTTGTTTTAATGTTAAATTAATGTTAGCTTAATCTTAAGATATTATGAAAAAGCCCTGTGCATGTGGTAGCTTGTTTTAGTGATAAACTCATACTAGAGCTGTTCATTTTCTCTTAGAAGTTTCTTTGTTCAAATGAGTTTGCAGATTTTTCTCATGAGTAGGGACTGTTTGGCTTCCACATATTCTGCTTCCTTGGCTTGATGTTGATGGAGCAGGCTTTAGAAAAGTCATAAGTGATTTATTTGTTCCAAGTTTTAATAAAACATTCAAGCCATTTCTTTGTTGAAAGTATTGGAGAGTACAGGAGGCTGGGAATCTCTCATGGGATGATAGAGCACTTCCATGCTCTTGAGAGGAACCTGCCCACCTCACAGTCCCACAGTTGGGTAGCAAGGAAGAGCACTGCCAGGCTTTTCTCCAAGCTTACCAGTGACAGGAAGGATGACTAACAGACCTCACTAGCGTTGTTCAATGGTTGCAGGGTGTGGTGAGATTGTCAGTGAGTCCAGAAGGCACTTAGTGGTGGGCATCAATGGCTGCTGATGACTTTTCCCCCTTGTGGGCTTCTGATTCTTCATGAGAAGCCACTTATTTGAGTTTTTAAATGTAACTACTTTATTAGGAAAACAACTGGGGAAGGTGTATTCTTGCTCCTTGTGGCTGAAGTCTTGTCCTTCTTGTCAGTCATTTAGCTTCTGTGTCTTAAGTTTGTTCTCTAAAACACTTCAGTCTTTGCAAGTAATCAGGGGATAATTATAACTGTCATGATGCCACCTCCAAGGACTGGGGTGAAAATTAATGAAGTGCTTCTCACATGCTCTCACGCACCTTCAGGAGAACTTGCTACTTTCTCACGGAATGCTATTCCTCCCCTACCAGGTGGAAATTAAAAAACTAATAGGGCATTGCGCCTCAAAAAGTGACTGGGTAACAGTCTGGGTCAGGATCACCTTGGCAAGAGATGGGGTCCTATTAAAATGCACATTCCTAGTTCTATTCAACCCCACAAAATCAAATCCTGGGACACTGAGGCTTGGGACATTTATTTTATTTTTTATTTTTATCTTTTATTAATTTTATTGAGAAACAAATAGCAATGAGAAAGTTTCAAAACCAATTAGTAGGACAGTTTCAACAATTAATACATTGCATATTGTTGTCTTCACAGTGGTTATTCATAGTAGAAAATGCAGACATGAAATCCTGTCCAAGCACTATTAGTACAAATCTTTCTTCTCATTGAATTAAGAGAAAGTAGTTGTATATCTATCCTAATCATTTTGCATATACACATACAAAATGGTCCTTCCTTTGTAACCCCTTTTTTTGTTTAGTTTTGTTAGAGATAGGTATTCCATTGCATTTAAATATTATAGGTGAGTGTATTCAGCAAAATAATCAATATGGTCCAGTAGTCCGTAATAGTAGTGGGTTAGCCATAGGACTGGCAATGTCAGAAGTTGTTGACTTGAGCCTTTTACAACTCAGCGTATTAATATGGCTTTACTTTTTATGCCTCATTTTTATATTTTTCTGCTGGATGGTTAAGACCAAAATAAAGCAAGCCCTATATAATAAGAAAGGTAACTTTTGTATCCGATAAGGTCAGTCAAATCCCTTCAGGATTTACTCTGAAACCCTGTACCACAGTTTGTAGATTCTTTGTCCATGTCAGCAACGTGGATGAGTCACAGCCATTGCTCACCTGATTTGCTGTCTGTGAAAGCCTGAGAGAATGTTTTCTCTCCATGTAACTCTCCTTTTCTCTGTGGCCCCATAATCTCCTTGATCAGAAAATGTAAGACATCACTGAATTACAGGATGTTATAGTACAGGTTCTCTTAGATCCTAAGTCCTCAGTGACCTTGAAAGGCTAGGGCCAAAATATTGGCTGTCTTTCCAGCCCTTCTTTTTCCCTAATTTTTGCATTTTTAATAAGCACATCTCCACCTTCCAGGTGATGCTTTGGTTATTCATTAAAGTTTGAGATGGATACCTGAGTGTTCAGAGTTCCTCAATGGGATGGCACAGAACAAAGCATTAGGCAAAAAAGGAGAGTGTGTAAAGTTCAAGTAATGCAAAAAGATGTTATTCAGTAACTGCTGACAGACAGTACAGAGAACACTGGCTCTGTTCTAACTTGTCCAGAGGTGGTTTCAGTATTTTAAAGGAAGAATGATGAAGACAAGAGAGGAGAACCTCAGTAGAGGCAGAGAACTAAGGGCTGGTCAGCATAAAAACAGTTAGGCCAGCTGTGCCTGCAGGCAGCTATGTTAGAATTCTGTCATCTTGGAGCCTAGGAGATGGAAGACTTCCTGATGGTTTCATTGCAAAGAATGGCTCTCAGGCCTTTGAAATATGCTTCTGAGTTGCAAGAGGTCTTCATCATTAGGAGCACTCTTTTAATAAATTCCACAGAAAAGGAAGGTCAGAGACCTATACCAAGTATTAGATAGAACAGAAAGCAAACTTTTCTGGTAGCTCTGAGCTTTCTCAGGTAGATGTTTTAATGGCACTAGCCTTTATCCTAGAGATAAAGGCTTGTCCTGTTAAAAGCCACACCAGAGTTCAGTCAAGTTTCAGTTGAGGGGTGTAGACAGAGTAATCATGTCTTGAGTGTTCTACATTCCCCAGGATCATATAATTCATTTTATTTGAACTTGTGAAGATAGATTATTAAAGCTTCTGATTTATTTAACACATAGCTCAAGCATAAGTCTAGAGATTCTGGATGTTGAAGAAAAGTGGTGTAGACAGCTATAGATACTGATAGAACTGGGTCCAAGTCAGGGTTGAGGCCAGAGAAAATTTGCTGACTCTGTATTTCCTCAGTGCCACAGGAATATCATGACACAACTCCATCAGCAAAGCTTGGTGTGATTAGGGCACCTATAGATATACTCAAAGAAATGGATTTAGTTCCTCCTATCTGGATCTGCCTAGAATCAAGGGAGGATCAAATACATTTTAAGAGAGTTTTGTTCAAAGAATCACCAACCAAGAAGAATAAGTGGCAAGAGTTTGGTACTTAATGTAACCCTTAAACCCTCTCTTAACCCATTTTCTATTGCTGAAACAGAATACCTTGGGCTGGGTACTTTAAAAACAATTGAAGTTTATCTTTTCAAGGTTTTAGAGGGTAGAAAATCTTCAGATATGAAGCCAGCACTTGGCAAGGACCTTTATACTCAAAGAAGGTGGGAGGGCATGTTGTAGAGGACAGAGGGATGACTGCTAATGCATTTCTGTGATGAGAATGATGTGTTCAAGAGTGTGGAAGCTCATGACCAAAGCACTTCTCTTCTTGAAGACTCTACTTCCCAATTCCGTGACAGGAGAAGCTGAATTTCAATGTGTGTCTTTCTTGGAGGAGAAAAACTTTCAGGCCCTCAGTCTGGTGTAGTGCAGAAGCAGACTGAGAAAACATTTTACTTCACTGTTAACCTTTTCAAACGTGCCAAGAAGCCTAATGGAAAAGAAAGATCCTCCTAAAATCCTCCCATAGTTTAGGACTCCTGAACATGAGGTACTGGAGGTCCCCTGGAGTAAATCAATGTCCATCTCATGAGGAAGTGAAGAAGTTTCATTCTCTTGTCTGCAGAAGAAGGTGTCACGGGGACTGCCCTAGCTCTGCTTCACTTTGGTACATCAGCTGTCTGGAAGATGACTGGTTTCTATACATGCTTCATAGAGACAGTCCTATGACAGGCTAGGCCAGCTGCCTCTGGTGAGGCTATGTGTGCTTTGCATATGAAAGGAGGGAAAACATATAGATGGACAGAGGAGAGATTTACATTACTGATAGCAACTGTTCGCTGTCTCCTCCATGGGGGAGTTTTCTCTTTTCCAAGTACACAAGGAGTGATTTGAGGTATTTCAGAGTAGACGCTTTAAGCAAGCATGGACACATGGATCTCCATGACTGTTATGCATCTGCCAGAATGCTGACAAATTTCCCCCACAGAGCCTGTGCTGAAGCTTGAGCCAGAGAGAGAGAGAGAGACAGAGAGAGAGACAGAGACAGAGACAGAGACAGAGAAGAGAAAGATAGAATGTGGAAACATAGCCAGTCTTCAGAGGCCTGCAGTGGACCAAGACACAAACCTCGGGGCTCTAGGCCAGGCTTGAGAACACTTCTGTAAAGTGCCAGACAGGAAATATTGGAGGGTTTACAAGCCGTGTGATCTCCATCAAAACTACTGAACTGTGCGTCTATATCACGAAAGCCATCACAAACAGCAGGTGGGGACAAGCAATACACTTTCTGGAGCTGTTTTCAGGTCAGGCTGACTCTACTGACCCAAAGAATGTACTGCCATGACCTACCTTGTTGGATCTGTCACCTGCCAATGGAGGTAATACTAGAACTTATTTCATAGACCTGTTATCCTAGTTAAATGAGGTTATGGGACATGAATAGAGCATTTAGCAAGTTCTCAGCAATTGTTACCTAACATTGTGATATGACACCAGAAACATGCATATGCATAACAGGATTCTTTTGGGATCAGAAATAAACAATGATCAATGAGGAGCTGACCATTTGCTTTTAGGACAAGTATTCAACAGAGACTTCACCCCAGGATTTATTTAAATAACATTGGTTTTGCATGATACTGGGGACTGAGTTTAGGCACAGTGAGAATTCCCTTCACCCCTTTGAGACAGTCTCCCTAAATCACTAAACTACAATCAATCTCTTTGGCCTCCCAGAGTGCTGAAAATACAGACATGTGGCATGATGCCTGATTTAAAGAACACTTTTTATGGCTTATTTATAATAAAGATTTTGTGTAACTTGACTTCAATCCTGGAGCATGGCTATATTCTCCACATCAACTCTCTGGCTTCACTGAAGGTTTGAAAATCAGGATGTACCTGATTCATTCAGGCAAGTGATACAAACAAAACCACCCACTGTTTGTGATCAAGATAGGCAGAGTGGTTTTGAAAAGGTAAGTACCGTGTTCTCAGTGTGGTTTTGGGGGTGTGGGCCAAGCTGTGCATGCGAGTCTGGGTGGGATCAGCCCAGATGTCTGCCAGATGTGCAACCCTAGCTACTTGCTTCACTTCTCTGAGCCTCAGTAGGGATATGACTGCTTGCAAAGAGTGACTGAGAGGGAATGCTAAACTCTCAGATGGGAAGCACTCAGGCTTGCACCATATTGAAAATTTCTGACTATGGTTTTTGAGTCAGGAGGGTGCAGTAGTTACAAATGTAGCTTTCAGAGCCACCTGTGTGGTGGCCTTCCACGCCCCACTGCTGTATTCTCAGCGTATCTTGCTAAAAATCACAGCTTGGGTGTACACGGCTTCCTCCACTGTCAGAGGGGGTGATAAGAGCATCTTCCCTCCAGGGTTCTCATTGTTGAAAGGGGTGAATCTGTTTTGTTGCCCATCATGTGCCTAGAAGGAAGTGTGGTGTGCTCCTTTCAGTGGCAATGATATTTAGGGATGATGACCCATCCCTTTATTATATGTTGGGAATTTTTCAGAACACATCCCTTTTCCAGTTCCTTTGGCCCATCCACCACACCCCGTAAAGTGGGTACTGTTATTACCCTTACTTCAGAGGTGAAGAAACAGAGACCTTAAGCGGTAAGGACTGTTGGCACAGAATTTATTCTCTTGGCTATATCATCATATTGTGTTAGCACTTCTTTGGTCACCTGGCAGTAGGAGGGACAGCCTGCTGCTCTGGTGTGAGGACTACTCTCAAGTTCCTCCACAGTCAGGCACTGAGATCTTTGTTCTTGAGCAAGGGCCCCCAGCTTTCAGTGACCACCCACACCTGATGCAAGCATGGGACATACCAGATTTGGGGCAAATAGGGCCAGTTTTTCTCCTGGAAACCTGCTATGGGTCTAGACTTTTCTCAGAAGTGTTTCAGAGAAGCCACTGTCTCCTGAGCTCTGGACTTCTTGGTAACATAGAAACTGATTTTCAGCCCCTAATTGGTGGCTTCTTGTCCTCAGGCTCCTGGAGAGAGACAAACAAAACTGCTAAGGTTATAGGCAGCCAGGGATTATGATGAGGAAGCTGAAGAGGAAGATGAAGATTCTACTTCCAAGTGCAGCTCTGGCCTGGAGGGTGTCTCTGGTTAGAACTCAGGAAAGGCACTATCTCTACTATTCAAGTGCAGTTAATAGGGGAATGTTCTCTGTTGTGTTTCCTTTTCAGAGTCTTCTGTTCAGCAATTCATGTTATGATTTTCTATCATTGCCAAGGAAATTAGAGACATATTAGGATGGAATGCATTATTTAGTGCCTTCATTTATTCATAAGTCAGTGTTGATAACCCTCTTGTTTGAAGCAGTCTGAAATGTAGGCTATAAATTGCAAATGAGATCTTGGCTTCAAATGGCACAGTGGCATTTGCAAATCCCATGTATTTCCAATCCTCATTTTGTTTGGATGCAATGAAAACTGGGAAAGTTTTGGAAAAGCCATCTGTTCACTGCTTGGTCATGTATGTTTCTCATTTGGTTTGGAAGTTCAATGTGAGAGAGAGTGAGGGTCGCAGGAAATAGTTTTTCTTTTGAAGTTGTTCATCACAGTGCCTCTGAGGCTGATTTTCTCTGTGCCTGGTTTCTTGTTCCTGTGATGCTCTCAGATGCCATGTTTATGGGGCAGAGAGTTGGCATTTCATGTAGACTTGTCTTTCTTTTTCTTTTCTTATTTTCTTATGCATTTGGTACAGGGTCTCACTATGCAGCTCAGACTCATAGTGATTCTTCTGTTTCAGTCTCCTCAGCACTGGGATTACAGGTGTGCGCCACCATGCCTGGTGTTGGTGGATGGCTCAATGCATCTGGGGTGGTGTTGGGGATCGAACCTAGGCCCTTGTGCTTGCTTAGGTAGGTGCTTAGACCACAGAGCTATCTCCATGTTCCCCAGACTTCTTTTTCTTATGATGCCTTAAGAAAGGTCCTGTGCTTTTGCCATTCACAGTTACCTAACCACAAGTACCTGTCTCTTTTTTGTTTTCCCTTGTTTAGTATAATCTACCACATATTATTTTCCAAAATCTGAGTTGTAATCTGGTCATTCTTCTGCCCAGAAACTTCTGTTACCCCTCTACTGCCTGTGGGACAAGGTCTAGTATGATTGGGCAGTCAAGGTTCCCAGTACGGCTTCATCGCAATGGTCCTGTCTTTTCCTTCCTCTTCCCAAATGTTTCCTGAAGCAGACCAGTTGGTGTTCTGTCTTCCCTTCATCGTATGATTTCAGTGTACACAGCAGAAACTGCTTATGCCTGGCCTGGGCCTATATCTGAGGGCTCTGTATGGTCTCTGAAGGCTTCTCTGTGGCTCATACAAAGTACTAGAGACAAATATCCCTCCTGTTTGAGGAGCCGGGGTATAGTTACTCTGGCTTCCACTGTGCAGTGGAGTAAGTGCACACTCTACATATTCACTCTACAGCAACCTTTGAAGATTCCCAAGAGGCAGAAATTTAGTTGTCTGAAGTGGTCCCTTGCTGATACCATGCATTTTGTTGGTTTTCTTTTCTTCCTTGCTCCTCTATTGGGATTCACTGGACTCTGTTCCCTAAATCCTTGTGTGTTTGTGTGCTTATCTCTGAGTCTACTTCTAGAAAACTAAAGGTAAAACATTTCCTGAATCAGTATCCCAGGGCTTCCCCAACACAGTACCAGATACCAGGGGCTTAGAACAAAAAAATGTACTGAATTACAGCTCAGGAGGTCAGAAGTCTAAACTCAAAGCACTGGTTCTACGTGGTTCTAGGGAGAGTCTTTCTTGTGCTTCTCATTCTGGTATCCATGGCCACCTTGTCCTATGCTGTCACTCCAGTCACATGGCTGTGGCCTTACTCTGTATCTTCACATGGTTTTCCACTGTCATATTTGTTTCCATGGTCAAATTTACCCTCTTAGTAGGGATAATAGATATTATGACCAGGCCCCATACTAAGAACTTCATTTTAACCTGATTAACTCTATGAAGTCTCCTTTCCCAAAGAACATTGCAAGTGGCAGTCCTGGGGGTTAGGACCTCACTGTAGAGGACAGATTTTGCCCCACCTTTTTCCCCCCGTCCCTTCTTGGGTAGACAGTTATTTCTGTTATTTCCTTAACTGAGGGTGATAGCCCTGTTTCCTCAGCTTCACCTGTGAGACTTAGGTGCTCAACATCAGTCTCTTCTCTGTTCTGTCCCCAAAACATTTCTTCTTCAACATTTTTATTAGCACACATTTGTAGGATATAATGATTACATTCCACATGGGAAGTTGCACGTGTACATGCCCCCTTCCTGTTTGCATTTTCAAAGCCTCTCAGCTTCTGTTCCTTGCCTGCTTGATGCTGTTGGGGTCCTGTGTGGGTGCTGAGTGAGCCCCAGAGGTGGCAGACACAGAGGCACTCTAGAAATACTTATTGTATGAAGTTGTATTGATGTTACACTCATACTGAGGTTATAAAACCTCAGTAAATGGAAATGTTCAGGGAATAGCTTAAATTAATTTTAGAATGGGATCAAACATTATCAGCATCTTTCTAGGTGGTACAAGTCTACTTTTCTGTTTCAGGAATCTATGTTAAATAGAATAGAAACTTCCTTGGAAGGTGAAGGATAGCAGACTTTGGGTTTATGGCTCTGAGCATGGCTCTCATCAGCCAGGCCACAGATGCAAAAGGACTGGGTGACTGGCAAGTATCTGAGGGGAAGATTAGACCCAAGACTGATGACCCAGAGCTGCATCACTGCCTTTAGTTCATGTAAGTTGCTGCTTTTTCCTAACTGCAAAACTCAATATAATTCCAGTGACCTGAAAGTCATGGGACCTTGGGGGAACTGGGCCCATGGAGACAGTCATAAGCAGCTCCAATAACATCCCCAAATGAGCAGATAATTCTAATTTTGCAGAAATTATAATTAGACTATTATAGTTGTTTGCTGGATTTCTAAAGCAACTCTAACCAGTTTACATTCCCTGAGTGTCCATTTGGGGAAAGAGACTTCCTGTGCCTCCTCTGGTGATGGAGAATAATAAATACAGAGGCCTGATAAGCCTCTGTTTAGCCCAGCATTGCACTGGGGTCCAAGGTGACCATCCACAGCTCAATCCTATAGATTTCTAGGACAGAAAAACAAAAATTAAACTGGGGTCTTTTCCTAAGGATTTGTCTGAAAGTGCAGGCATTGGTCACTTCCTCATGGGCTTCTTAAGGGTATCGAAGTAGGGAAGCCTTGTTGATTATTAAGTGCAGGCAGCTCACAGGGTCTAACTCTTAAGTAGGACACAGGGGGATGACCCTACTTACTACTTGCAATGTATCACATATAGCCACAGTAAATCCTGCAGAGTCCTTATAGGAAAGATGTTCTTGTCCTGTTTAAGCTCCAAGAAAACCGAGGTCCCATGAGGTTCCTTGGCATGCATGATATCAGGTGAAGAGTGGAGTGGAGCTGAGTCCAGCACAGGACTGCTGGACTCCACAGAAGTCCCAGGAAAGATATATTCCCTGCTCCACTCAGGTGATAATCACCAAGAAGAGTGCTGGGCCCAATTGATAGACCTGATTTGAATTCTGCAAGTGATGTCCTCCACAGAAAGTCCATTTCAGATGTCCGTGGCTACCCACAGAGAGCACATGAAATCAAACAGGGACACAGCACTGGAATCGGTAAGGGAGAAACTTCCACCCACTCCCAGGCTGCCTCGTCTTGGGGAATATAAATGATATCAGAAAAACAGTATCTTCTGTGCACCTCTCTTTCTATTGCCTGATGCTCTGCTTTGGATAAATCATTTACTTTCTAGCAAAGAGGACCAAATTGGATTTATGAGCTACAGTTCAGATATATAAGACAACCTTGCAAAAATCTGCCTATATAAATCCTGACCATCCCAAGGGTGTTTATCTTTTTATGCATATGGAGAAAAGGAAACAGAGGTTTAAGCCTTTTTAATCTGTGTTTATTGGAAAGTGCTTTTGAACTACTGAGCATTCAGGGCCCTGCAGGGAAGCAGAAGTAACTCTGAGGCACAAATAGCCAGCTCTGCTTCAGAATTCCATGCCTGTTATGCATTTTTCTGGTCTGTCTTATATCTAGCTTTGATTTGTCCCAAACATTCCTTTTTTTTTTCCTAGCCAAAGTCAGATGCACCCCCACCCCAATGTCACTCATGGGACTTTCAAATTTCTCTTTTTCCTCTGGCCTGCTTCTTCCCTTTCAGCCTGCAGTGGTACCTAGTACTCACCATACTGACTGTTGCAGATTCCAGGATTTACAGCAATGGTGTGCTACAGTGTACTCGAAGAAGGTGGCATTTCTGGCTCCAGCTGGCTCAGCCACAAGGCCTGGCACAGCTGCAGACGCTAGCCTGCCTGTGGAGTTAGATAAAAATCATATGGCAGGTAAAAGAGAACACACATTGTTCTGGGGCTTCATGGGTGGGAAGCAGGGCAGTAAGCAATCAGGTGTCATGGAAATAAAGACTACTCGGGGGAGAATAAACATAGGTGTTTTATTTAGGACTCCCTATGTCAAAAGACTCAGCCACTGCCACTTACTTTGTAGCAGAGATTCAAAGGTAACAGCAGAGCAGGGCAGATTCATAGTAGAAGAAAGGAAAGCCCTGGGTACTCACTAACTGAAGGGTATTGGAATGCAGAAGCTGTAGGCAGGCTCTCTAAGCACAAGGCATCTTGTGTAATTGGTTGGGGGGTGCATATTTGACTTACTGGTTGCTTCTAAATTGGATGTGGAGACAAAAATTAGAATAGCTGTCAGTTATTGATCAAGTCCTACTTGTTTGGGGCAAATCATTACAGGGTTATTGTTTGGCCTTTCAGCTTAGTTGCTAGGGATAACAGTTTGATTTCTTGCAAATCTGACCTGTAGATAGAAGGTTGGCTTTTCAGGGACAGCTGCTGGATGAAAAAATAAAAGGCTGGTTTCCTGGGCTGGTGCCTGTGTTCTGTTTTAGCTGTGAACTGGCCCTTGTCCTTTTGGATATGCAGTTTCTCTGGTCCATACTTATCCAGCACCAACTTTGCATCAGACCATGAGGGTAGGCAAAATGAGCCATGTGTTTTCTTCTTCTTTCTTCAGAGAGCATCAGCTCAGCCTGGAAGGCTGTAGGGTAGCTGAGTGGATCACAAAGGACCTGGGCATTATGCTGATATCAGTGAGCAGGGTAGACAGAAACTGATCTGTAGACCAGGAAGGCATCTTTCCTGTTGTCCAGCGTCCGGGGGAGAGGGGAATCATGCCAGAATCAAGGAAAAGGTCTTCACAGACCTTTGCTGCTGGGCCTCTGCCAGTTTGTAGGGTGGGCACTGTTGTGGGTGCTGCTTCTATCCCATCAGTGATCCCATTTGAAGACAGCGTTACAGGGCACAGAATCTGAAGAGTTCAAATTTTACACCAAATTTCCTTCTCTCTAAGTAGATCCCTATTGGTTTTACCCAGGCAATATCCATTCCACTCTCTTTCAGAAATAGCGGTCTACTTTTTTTCTCTCTGTCTGTGTAGTCTGAGAATGACTGACCAATGCTTTCTGCAGTCATGGGTAGATATCAAATGCAGACTTGGCCAACTGCATTTCATATTCCCAGCCACAGTGATTGATTCAAAGCCAACATGTGACCCAAGACAGTCCAATCAGAATCAATCTTGGTGCATCAGCAAGAATAATTGATCAAAGTGATTTTCATTCCCCATTCAGCAGAAAAGCATAAATGTATAAAAATGAAGTATACATCGTGAGCCCATAATATTAAGCTGAGCTGTAAATGGATATGGTCGACAATTTCTTTGAATAACTCCCTATGGTTGCAGAATGCTGGACTGTGTTGGATTGTGGTGTCGAGTTCAAGCACCTAAGGTAGTTGAATGTCAACGGAGTGCCCACTTTTGACAGG
>PVKA01049543.1:0-13181 GCA_004027165.1 Ctenomys sociabilis | reverse complement strand
CTTCAAATTAGTTGCTCAGATTACCAGATATAGGCATGCAAAACTGGTCAAAAAACTATAAAAAATTAAAAGGAGAGAAAAAAGAATTTAATCATTAACTTCTTTCAATAGATCAGCAGAAATCAGCAGGGCAGTTAACCGAGCTGTGCTGTATATACAGGCACCATTTCTTCTTCCCTTCCTTCTTTCTCTTTTCTTTTCCTCCTTCCAGTTGTTCCTTCCCTTTGAACAGTGTCTTTCACTTCCACAATAATTTATTGTACGTTTCAGACTTTATTTCCTCTTTCAGGTTCTTACATTAGGGAGACACTATGGTGTTTATACATGCAGGTCTGATTCATTTTGCTTGTGAATATGGTCTCTAGTCTCTAGTTGCATCCATTTACCTACACAAGCCTCGGGGTTATCTATCTATTAGCTGAGTAGTACTCCATTGTATACAAATATCACATCAGTCTACCCATTCTTCTGGTTGATGAAGATTTAGGTTGTTCCCAAGATGTAGCTGTGACAAATTGCTCTGCTAAAAACACAGGTGCGCATATATCACTGTGCTATGAGGTGTTCAGTTCTTCTGGAAAAATACCCAGGAGGACAAGAGCTATGTTGAATGGGATCTCTAATTGTAGTCCTGTGAGGAACCTCCGCACTGATTTCTGTAGCAGGTGTACTGATCTGCACTCCCACCCAGTGGAGAGGGGCTCCCTTTTCCCATAAAATCTTTTTACTCCTACTTTCCTCAGAAATGGACCTGAGTTGGTAATTAAAATGAATCAATAAAGACCTGAGCTGCTGGTTCCTGGTTGGTGTTTCTTTTTCCACAGACTGCTTGGGAAAGAAGAAACACTCACTTGTGGGCTGGTGATGTGGACTACAGACAGCGCTCCCACACCCTGCCCCCGGGTCCCTCAGGGGCAGATCTGCTGAGCACCACTGGGCATCTCCGTGCAGAGCCTCCGATTCAATTCCACTCCTGAGAACCACCCCTGGGGCATCTCGCACCCTGCTGCATCCTCACTCGCGCCTCATAAGTGGTCCAGGCATAGTGAACAAGTGTGGGCCAGGCGGCCGCCCGTAGGTGCACAGCTCCTGTCAGGCCCACCTCCTACAGCTGTCTGTGTCCCTCAGCATTTTCTGCATTAAATAAGTAGTCAGTGCTCTTCAAGGACTGCAGCCAACAGCCACACACCTTCCCTCTTCCTTGGTGAGATTATTGGTGGGAATGCTGGCTGGGCCCCCACAGAAGCAGAGTCCTTGGTGAGCGAAGCTGAGACAGGACTTGGGGCGAGGCGGTCGCCCTGCAGCCGGGCACAGTGCGCAGCCCTCAGCTGGCGGGGATCTGGAACATGGGGACCTGCAGCACTCAGCGGTGTCACAGTGCCCAAGCCGTTACCTGGGGCTGTCTCAGTACAAGAGCTCGAGAGTCCAAGTGGCCGCATGCAGCACTTGACCTTCATGGTGCACATATTGGCCATGAGGACTGTGGCGTCACATGGGGTCCCTGGAGGGCACTGGATGAGTTACCCCAGAATTTTAAAGAAAGAAAAGAGAAGCTGAATGCTCCCGCCCTTCAGCTCCAGCCATACGGAAACCGGACTGCAGCCATCTAGCCCGAGTGCCTCTGAGGTACCATGCGACTGCTGAACCACGAAGTGTAGCCGTGACACTGCTCAGGACAGTGGCTGTGGATCCATAGTCTTATCAGTTTGTTTTTATCTAAGATTGCCAATAGTAGGGGTGGGATATGACACTGAGTTGGACTCGGAAGACACAGGCCATCTACAGCCTCTGGTGTCCCACTCCTTGCCCCTCCACATCTCTCAGTGGGGAAAGGAGATGCTTCCCTGAGCCCGCAGTGACCCCCATCACCTGCCTCACAGAGCTGGGTGAAGCTACCTTGAGAGGGTACTTGTTTCTTTTTTTTTCCTACAGGGTCTCACTACATAGAGTGAACTTATAGTGATCCTCCTGGTTTTAGCCTCCTGAGCGCTGGGATTACAGGTGAACGCTACCATGTCCAGTCTCATTTATCTTCTCAGGGCATGCTGGGGCAGAGGCAGCGCAGCATGCCAGGGATAGAGCCCCATTTTTTCTTTTCTCAGGGAGCCCTGCCTCTGAGATTCCAACCCCGCAAGCAACGCCAGTGCGCTTTTGGGGAAACCAAGACCAGGGTGCTGCAGGAAGTGGCTCCCATGCAGGAGAACGACATGGTGCATGTAAAGGCTGGCCACAACACACGGTGAGTCTTACAGTAGAAGATGCATTGCCAGGAACCCCCCGCAAGTCTTCCCCTCGCTTGGAACGCTGACCCAGTCCTCACCGCTTCCGCAGCAGCTCCGGGGTGCACTTTCCTGGGTGCCTCCAACTGCACTGTGCTGGCTGCCCTGCTGTTCATAGCTGACCCTCAGTGCTTCCCTCGCATGGCCAGAAGAGGACACAGCGAAACGTGCTCACTGGACAGAAGCCGTGCTAAATGTTTTAAACTGATTCATAATATTGGATTGAGGCAGCCATGACAGTGATGCTGAAGACACTCATGGAAGGGGACCTCAGAGCTGCTTCTGAAAGTGGTTAAGAATGAGGGGTGCGTGTGTCTGAGAGGGTTTAGGTGTTGGCATATATTTCTGAATTTAAACATCCACTGCATTTCTTTTGGGGATTATGCTTTAAATTTTTCTTATCAGAAGTTTGCTATGGACTGGGAGATAGCTCAGTAGAATAAGCGCTTGCCTGGCAACACGGTCCTGAGTTCAATCCCTGATATCACAAAAAAAAAAAAAAAAAAAGAAGTTTACTATGCAAAATAAACCCATTCCTAGCGCAGCGCTGCACATGAGCACATCGCACCCGGCCCTCCTGCTTCCCTTGCTCCCCACCTCTGGCTCTGTCCACCCTCTGCACTCCTTTCCAGGGCGATGTTTACCTCTGCTTCCTACTACTAAAGTCTTATTAAGTTCTTCATCAGCACTTAGAATTTCTCATCTAACGGCACCCACGTGACACTTAGCTTTTCAGGTCTGATTCATCTCACAGAGTAAGTGAAACACACTCCAGACTCATCCAGTGTCCTGCAAGGAACTCAGATGTCTCCCAAGGCAGAGTGGACTCCACTGCACAGACGCTGCGCTATCTTTGTGCACATGTTCAACAGCATGCTTACTATTTCTCAGATCTAGTTTTTGTACCCATTTCCTAAACTGTAGAAACACGCACGCGCACACACGCACACACACACGCACATGCACACGTGCACACACGCACACACATGCATGCACACACGCACACCCGCACATGCACACGTGCACACCCGCATACCCGCACACATGCACACACATGCACATGCGCACACACACGCGCACACACACACTCACCTCCAGGGGAGTGCACGTCAACATGGGTCTCAGAACAACAGACAGTGAGTGCAGAGCCGGCCTTCCCAGCACTGTTGCCAGCCAGCACATATCCCAGAGGCAAGGTGGCAGCTCTTGCCCCTTGGCATGGCTCGGGCTGCTGCTCAGTTGCCTCAGTGGCAGTTAGACAAGCAAGTGGGCTCTGTCTAGGGAAAGCTAATGGGCGGCCCCTGACCCTTCTTGCGGTATTGGTCCTAGGCAGGCAGTGGGGTCCTGCTGTGAACCCAGCCAGTTCTGCTGACCTGAGCAGGAAGCTTCCAGAAACACCACAGGCACCAAGAGAGGCTCTCTGTGGCCACACCCAGAGGCCTGCAGACACACCCTGCCATCCAGGTGATCTTCCAACTTTCCCTTTCAGAGGCAGTCTCTTATTTCTGGAAAGCTGCGGTGGAGGCCAACTGACGGTCAGCCTGTTGCATGCAGCTGAACTGAACAACGTGGTGCCGGGGCGGGGGGAGGGGGCAACCCGAGGGTTGTTGCCAGCAACGTAAAGACAGAACAGGAGAAGCTGCCAAAATGCTGTTAGAGAGACATACGGTGTAATAATGTCTGTAAGTATAATATCTTGTATGCACCTTATATGACACCAAAGCATGATGAAAACATTTTGCAGTGTATTAATTTATCAAATCCATCTTGTCAAGGTATCTTAAAACTGTCTCATTGATATTTGTATTTCAATAAAACAAAAATTAAAAAATAAATAAAAAGAAAAAAGAAAAGAAAAAAACAAACAAACAAAAAAACAACAAAATGCTGTTAGGGATGCCATTTGCAGAACCTGTTGGAGCTGCTTGTTCTCCTGGGGACCTTGAGATGCTGGCTTTCCTGGTGAACCTGGCTGTTCTCATCAGAGGAGCTCAGGACCTCACCATCACCGAGGAAGGCAGCAGTTCATTTGTGGGAGCTGTGGTACCCATCTTGAGCGTCACTTTCTGGCTCCAGCGCAGAGCCCTCAACCTGCTGCACGCATCGCACTGGCACAGACTTCCTAGCTTCCACCACTGGCCTTTGGGCCTTCCCAGTGCAGATCTGTGAAATGGGCCCGCATGGGACACTGTCGTGGAGTCTAGGTCCCCATCCAGTTGGGCTTGAGAGAGGAATTGTTATGGGCTCTAGGTCTTCAGCTGGACCCAAGAAGGACAATTCTATTAGTATCCAGGTTCTCAGCTTCGTTCTCTGGTCTTCAGTGTGTGGACAGATTTCCTCCGCACCTTGTATAAGATTCTTTGAGTGATTCATTATATATAATAATCTTACAAAATGTGTCCATTATTATATTATTCCCTTGCAAAACACCAAACTGTGACAAATGTCTTTGCTCCTGTATCTATTTCCTGTCATTTCTCAGCATTCCCTTCTTCACAAGTACTGGTCAACCCATTTCTGTTAGTTAATGGCTCTTTGTATTAGCCTCTTCTCTGGGTAAGCTGCTTCCCGGGAGCTTCCTGCCCTTGGACCTGACAGCCTCACCAGCTTATGTGCTTCTCTCCATCGAGAGGGCAGGGGCAGCTGCAGCCAGCTGCTGACTCCTGAGTGTCGCAGAAGGTAATGGTTGATGGTAACACATCAACATTTCAGCCTTGGGATAGAACAGGTCTGCCTCACTCTGAGGATCAGGGCAGGGGCCTCAGAAGAGCCAACCGGAAAGCTACTGTGTCCTCTGCAGAATACACACAGCTCTGAGGTCCACATGCAGGAGGGCATGGTAAGCACCTGTGGGAAGCAGCTCTATCAGGATGCTGCAAATAAGGCGGATGTGGAGATAATCCCCATCCTATGGAATGGCGCTCCACTCAGGGAGGTGCAAAACAAGTTAGGGTGCTCTTCACACCTACGGTGACGTCCACGATGCTATTCATGACTTATGAGAGCATGAACCGCAGCCAGAAAGGGCCAGAGCCCCAGCAGTTCTATCAGGGTGCCTGGAAAAGTTGAGAGTGGGTAAACAGGTCTCTTTGTAGCACTCCTTTATGTAATGTCCACCTCAGTGTCCTTCGCGCTATCCCATGGGTGCCCACGATTCCTGGTCCCCTCTGCAGAGTCCTTTTTTTCCTGCTTCCACAACACTACACACCTATGCTTCCCAGGACTCATGGTGCCACAGCCCTGTGTTTCCCAGGATTCCTGGTAGGGATGCTTCCCACAGCTGCATATCATATTTGTGTAGGAAGAGCATCATTGCAGAAAGCTGCATCTTTCATGCTGAGTGTGTGGCTAGGTCCCTCGGCAGGCTGAAGCCAAGCTCTCTGGCAAGTGCAGCTTTTGCTATTTGTCAAATTATGATATGGCAATTCAGACATGCTCAACTGATGCAACCTGCCCCTGGGGACCAGCATTTCCTAAGATCTCTTTGTGCTGGAGGGTGCTCTTGCAGAGGCCTGCTAATTCCCGGTGGCTTCCTGTCATCTAAGGCTAGGGAGGGGCATCATGGACATCCTGCTACACTCAAGGGGAGAGCACCCTTCCTCCCTCCTGCACCATCAGTGTTCTCACCGCACTTTAGGGTTACTGTGAATGGCATTGGTAAGATCCAGGGCTGACTTTCGTTATCATCTGCCCAGCGAACTCAAAACTACAAGTGTGATTTTACCTGGTAGTGAAGCCCACTGGATGCAGGAGCTGATTAGCTACAAGCAAAAATATTTCCTTCAAACCTCGGTATCTGCTGTTTGCTGGCTGCACAGTCCTTTTGCTGCTTGCTTGCCTCATGATAAACATTGACTGCAGAAGACTGTGATGTAGTTTCTGTGATAGAGAACTTTCTATTTTTGCAAAGAGGGCTGGTGTGCTCTTTACTTGACTTGGTGGCTATGAGGTGGGTCTGTCACAGACAACTGTTAGAATGATCTTTTGTGGGCAACTTGAGCAGGTGTGTCTGGGCATCAGCCTGAAGCTGTGGCAGGCTTTGGAAGCTTCCCTCTGTTAGAGATGCTTGCTAACGGTGTGTCAGAAGCAGACCTGCACTTCTCTCTGCAGTCCTGAAGTGCTTGTTTTCCTCTCCAGCTGAAAGCTCCAGAGCCCCTAGCAAGTGAGCACTCATCTACAATGGCACCAAAGATGGGTGGTTCTGTGGAGAGCAGGCAGAACAGAAGACAGACCACGGCATTGGTCACAGGACTATTTTGAGCCGGAGCTGTACTATAGGAGAGAAGGAGGATGGCTGAAAGTGCCTTATGTTTCTCTGCACTGAGAAACAGTCCTGACTTGAGTTTGAGGTGTGGGTGTGAGCCACCAGAAGGCCAGATGTCTCTGGGCCTTGGGGCACAGTCCGATGCATGCAGCATTACTGAACCTGCGTCCCAACCCAGCTTGTCCTCTGTACGTGAAGGATGAAACTGCCTGTGCACCTTGACTGAAGCCTCCACTGTGGCATAGGCAGTTCTATTTGATTCTATTAGAGCCCCTTAAGGGCAATGTCCCTTATGGGAGGTAGGTGACAAGTTTGGCCCTACCTGTGTCCATGTGGCCTCTGTACTCAAACATGTCAGGCAAGATTGGGGAAGGTTTTCAGACAATCCTGATAAGTATGTCAAGGTCTTTAAGGGACTTCCTCAGACCTATGAGCCAGACCAGAAAGATGTAATATTGCTCTTAGGTCAAACACTGACTTCTAGTAAGAAACAATTGATGTGACAGGCCTTTGAAAATGAGTACTTCATTGTTCACTCTTAAACACTAAAGAGAGACAGTGAGCAGAACGGTCCATTCCTACTGGAGCCCAGGAAGTCCCTATCCAGGGTCTCTACTTGTTCCCAGGGGCCAGAAAGGACTTTTTCCTTCAGACTCTAATAGTGAGCTCTGTTCATTGTTAACCTAGAAGAAGGATCCTGCCTCATCTATTTATGCTTACAAATCTAAAAGCTATAAAAGAGTTAGCATATCTGAGAGTGAATTCTGAGTTAAGACTACTGCTTTTTGTGGTTATGTTTGTCATTCTATCTGTTTAATGTGTGTTAACAGTTAGGTGAGAAAAAATTTGAGCTCAACAATGTACTTCTTAGGGGCCAGGGTTATGGCTCAGTAGAATAAGTGCTTGCCTGGCAAGCACAAGGGCCTGAGTTCAATCACCGGTTCTGAAAAAAAAAAAAAAGAGAAAAAGAAAGAAAGCAATTTACTTATAGCTATTTGTGGTGCCATGCACTCCAACCCAGCAGAACCTACCAGCCAGATGGGCAGGATGTGTTTTCAGGTTTATTAATATGTGGCTGTGTTGTGATTGAGCTACCTAAACACCATGCAGCACAAACAGCGTCACCCTAATGATTGAATTAGGCATTAATAATCCTTTAATAATCTTTAAATACATCTATAAACAAGTATATTCTACTTAAGTGTCACTCTGGTGACAGGATAGCTAAATGATAACATATTGGGTAAAACTTTCTTTGCATCATTTAATTTTTTGTAATTAAATAAAGGTAACTGACTAAAAATAATTTTACACTAATAAGGAGATTTTAAATTTGTTTCAGAGATAATGACAAACTTGATTGTCCCACAACAATGTCACCATGACTGCCATGGTACAGCGCTGTGCCACCCTTAATCTCAGATTTTCTGTGTAAAACTGTAATTCATATTGGATAACATGCTACAGGGATTGAACTTCTTTTTCATGTGTTAAGTACGGGGTCTACAGGTTCTCACTACACAGATTGGACTTGTAGTGCTCCTCCTGTTTTCAGCCTCCCAAGAGCTGGGATTACAGGCGTGTGCCACCACGCCCAGTCTCAATCCCACCTCAGACGCCTCAGGGGTGGGGCCTGCACGGCAGATGGATCACGAGTCCCCGTGTCTGCCTAAGCAGGCACTATGATCCACTGAGCTATTTGGTTGGCGCTATATGGGGATTCAACTTCTAAGACAACCATGATTGGTGAAGTAATAATAGTTCATGGGTCACACTGTGTATTTTGGGGTGCTTCTACCTGGCAAGGATCATAACATTAAGGCTACTGCTCCCGCTATGATGCTAACAGAGCAAGTTTCACCTTCTGGGTGTTGGGGAATGGAACTTTGGAGACCAAAACTAGAAAGATGACTGGGCTAAGAGGACAGCCAGTATTCTGCCCTCCACTATCAAGTAGGCCCCAGGAGAAGGGGGAGTTTTCTCTGTAAGATCCTACAACTTTGGTTGGGGAGAAAGCTCTGTAGTCTAAGCACCTGCCTCACAAGCTCAAGGACCTGGGTTCAATCCCTGCTACCACATGCCATGCTGGCCCTGGTACCCGGGTGTACTGTGCCAGCCACTGAAACCAGACATGGTGGCACATGTCTGTAATATCAAGCTGGGGAGGCTGAGACAGGAGGATCATTATGAGTCTGAGCTCTGTAGAGAGATCTGGCACCAAATAATTAAATAAACTATTAAAAAGTTTGAAAACAAGCAAGCAAAAAAAAGATCCTGCAGCTTTAATGAGTCACCCCACCTCCTGGGCAAGACATGGTTGGACCCTGGAGAACAGGAGTCGCCCAATGCACATAGCTACAAAGGAGAGTCACCAGAGAGACAAACATCTGCCATGACTCCACAGGAGGCCACATGCTCGAGCAAGACCAGACCCAGCCTGGCTGATGGCCCTAACAGGGAAGCTGAGAGCTCCACACAGTTCCAGAAGTAATACTGAAGAGCCTTAACTGACCTTGACAGAAGATAGCAAGAGGTTAATTTTTATCAATGCAGACTTCATTGTAACTTGGTCTTAAATACCCAGCAGAGAAGTGGAACCATAAGATGTACAAAAACAATAGCATAGTAATAAAGATTAGGTATAGACAGGGGCTCTCGGCACTGCTGCGACCCCTGCCGGAGTCCCGGGCACACCTGCCGCTGACCTTTGTTATGTTTCACTGAGGCTGGAAAGCTGCAGTGAAAGCTATAACAGCCCAGAAAAAGTCCTCACACTCTAGGTAAGACTGTCCTTCAGAACCACCAAATGCTCCCACTTCCTACATCTAAGGCTGGAGGAACCTAGGTGCTGATAAGTAAAATTTGTTCTGTTTAGATAAATAATTCAGATTTGATGAAGAAACATCTTAATAGAAATATCAGACATAGAGGTAACCTCCATTCGTAGCGGTGCCTAGGAGCCTACTGGTAACAGTCAACTATTCCAGTCCCTTAAGAGTGCTGTCTGTAGGTGACCCTTCAACCTGCCTTTCCATTCTAGTGCTAATGTTTTGATTGTAGATGCTTTAATCTCTTGGAAAGTGGTTTGTTTTAGCCTAGAGATCATGCAGATGGAGCCAACAACAAATGTGCCAGGCTCCTGCCACTGGGGTCCCCTAGATTGGCCCTCCAAAGGCAGCTCATAACTGCTACACTCAACACGACTTCTGTCCATGGCCCAGGAGATCAGCTTCCTGGGGATGGCCCCGCTTGTGGTCTCCCCTCCCCTTCTCAGCTTGAAGCAGCCACACCGAAACTTCACACCTTCTCCCCAACTACAGCTACAGACAGTTCTTCAGAGCGGGGAATAGTACAGCTGGCTAAGTCAGGTAGCAAGTAACAGGCAGTCAGACAGGGTGGGCCTTCAGGTCAGCCAGTCCAGAAGCCAAGAACGTGTATAAAAAGCTGTTGTAGGAACTGTATCTGAAGGGGACAAGAACTCAAGATAAAGCTGTGGTACCCAGACTTGCCCACTTCCCTAAGGGATGACTGGAAACCTGCCAATATGCTGTCATTGGCAACACCTGGGCCATTAAGTTCAGATACTGGGTGGGTGACAGAACGCCTGGCCCCATCGCTCTCCCATAATACTCTTATTTTAGGGATCATAGGTGAGCTGAGGCTAACTTGCTGCTGAACCAATACCAGCTACATGGCTATGCTTGTAATCTTCCTGGTTAATTCTAGTCTGACCTATGTTGTGCTCACATTGTGAATTTGCTATATAAATTGTCCTTGACAAAGGACCTCAGTGGCAAGTCCCTTGGGAGCCCTCTTATCTCTCAAGAGCTATTCTTCAAAAATAGCGTCATTGCCCATTAATATGAGAATTTTAAAATGAACATATGTGTGTATATGTGTTCTAAGATACAACTTTTCTCTTCAAAGATGTATACGTGATGTTGTTTTGAAAGCATTCCTTTTACATTTCCTATGTCCTTCTTTGATATGAAAGTCCATTATATACATACAAACATTTTCAGCTACAATATAAGTCCAAGAGTAATCTACTCCTGAACTGTGTGTTTGTCAGTTATACTGTTTCCTCTGCCATGGGAACCCACCTTTTCATACAGAAGGAGAAGCGAGCACTGCAGGTTATGGACAATTTCTCCTAGTCTCTCTCTCTCTGTGTATATGATCATGTGCAGAGTTGCGTTAGCTCACAGAATAAGGAGAGGACTTCAGATGGTAAACTGCAGTGGGGAGGCCTTATATTTTTCAAATATAAAGCAGAGAATGTCCAAGCTTGGATTCACTTTTGGACACATGCACATTAGCTCTAGCGACCCTACACATTTTATTAATCATAATGTTTTCAGATAACTGACAGTTGTATTTTATAAAAGTGTACAGATTAGGAAATAAAAAATATGGAGAAAGAGAGAGCAGTCGGCAACAGAGACACTTGCCCGTGGCTCAAGAGAATCTGTTCATACTTGCAGCTCAGCAACAACAAACACTCTGAAGACACGAGCACAGATGTGTGCGCGTGTACACGGATGTCTTCTCGACTTACGTCCCCAATCACCAAACGTCCAGTTTCTTTTACTACGCTAGTTATTAGCTTCCATGTCACTGAAAGAACTTCCAAAAGACGAAAAACTTATTATGTACCACACACTCTCACACACATGATGAAATTTATAAAACTTATTACAGCAAATTGCATGTTGCCACGAGCCCCCACAAGCCCCTGCTCCACGCAAGCACTCTGACCCATCGGTCTTGCACATCAGGAACCTGTTCTAGAAGTGGTCCTTCCCGAGTGTCTTTGGTTGCATGGTCCTGGCTGCCTCGAGGTCCTGAAATGATTTAAAAACCTTTCCCTTTCAAGGTCATCTTAGCTTTGGGGAAGAGCCTGAAGTTGTGAGGTGCTAAATATGTTATATTTTTTGAGCCTGCCTTCTGCTGGAGGACACTCGGGAGCAGCCGTCGCTGTGTTCTGTTCACCCCTGCCAAGGACACTGCGGGTACGCTGGGCTCCCGGCCTCCAGCTTCGGGCCTCATGCTCGCTGCACCGGCGCTCGTCTGGAGACATAATCAATTGCAAGCAAATGAGAACTGGGTGCATGCACGATATAAGCCATCGAGCACCTCCTTAGTTTGATTCAGGGAGCTACCTAATCACGCCGTAATTCTCACTGGGGAAATGAAAGTAATCAGTGTTATATGAGCAAAACAAGCCTCACGCCTTCAGATGATTTCTGTAACTGGGAGCCCAAGAGTGTTCTCTTTCCAATCTCACTCATCTTCCAGTGGTCCTAAGCTACGTATGTGTACTGCGGGGAAGTAGAACTTAAGTACATCACTGCTTCTAAACAGGAATTTTATCTATTCAGTGCCATCTGACATACAAACCAACAGCTGTGTGGATTTTATCCATAAACATCGTACCATGCTATTGTGTAACGATTTAATTTCAATGGCTGCACTTACAAATAGTTTCATTTGGTAATAATTTCCTAAAACAATGCTGAATCGTTAACAAAACACATCTAAGGAGATTCCAATGAACTACTTCTTGCATGCTTATGTGTAGTTTTTAATTTTACACTTCTCAAATATTCTGCAGGTGGAAACAGTGCAAGAGCCTCTGTCCACCTGCTGCCAGGGGATGCATCCCTCCCCTAACGCGGTGCGCAGAAGCCCTAACCCGGCACCACCAGCACAGACCAGCCTAGAAAGAAGGTCCTCCAGACGCTGCCAGTTTGGGGCAGGCCACACTGCGGAAGCACGGCTCACACCACTGACATCATTACGAGAAGATGGACACCTGGGGGAGACATGAACTGGTCAGAGGATGGCCACAGGAAGGAAGGTGTGTGCGTGTGCGCAAAGATGGAAGTGGCGTTCCCGTATGCCAACAAATGCCAACAAATGCCTGCGGTTACAGAGTGCTGTGGCCAAAGCACGGGGGAAGCCTTCAGAAGGCAGAGGGGGCCGGGCCCTGCTGCCACCCGGGCTGCTGCTGTCTCACCTCTAGAACTCACGAGAAGAGACACCCTGTGCTCTTTTTGGCCACACTGTGCACACTAGCACAGCGCACATCATCCACACTGTGCACACTATAGCACAGCGCACTTCCCCAGCACAGTGGACTCAGTGTTGGGGACCATCCCCAAGGGCACACATTGATATCCACACCCTCAGGGACAGCATCAGGAGGGGCTCTAGGAAGCAGTCAGTTTACAAAGATGGTGACTTCATGGCTGAAGTGAAGACACAAAATTGACTATCGGTAACTAACATAAGAAAGAGTGGACCCAAATGTAATGTTGAAAATGAAAGAGGGCTCAGCACCAGAAATCCCATTCACAGTGGAAAGATAACAAAGCACAGCTGCAAATAACTTCCTGCCTACATGCTTTCCAATCCAAACGAAAAGGAGCAATTCCTCTGAAGATTTAATCTGCCAGAACTCACTTAAGGACAAATAGAACAGCTGGGTGCGTCTATATGAATTAAATAAGTTGGATCAATAATTATCCTTCCAAAACAGAATCCAACATGTATAGGTATCCATCCACTCATGCTCCCATCCAGCCACCCAATATCTACCCACCGTCCATCCACCCACCATCCACCCACCATCCACC
>PVKA01049542.1:0-13181 GCA_004027165.1 Ctenomys sociabilis | reverse complement strand
ACTTGCCAGTCAGGCACTTATTCTATTGAGACATCTCCCAGACCCAGTTTGTTTTATTTTTGAGACCGGGTCTCTGTAAACTACCCAGATTGGGCTCAAACTTTTGATCCCCCTGCATCAGCCTCCCAGAATTCTAGGATTATATCTATGTATCACAAGGCTCAGCTCCCTGAGATTCTTGAGGACCAAGTATAAGGCTAGCCGGTGTTTCTATAGTGTGATGTCTACAGACTTACTCCCTTTCCATGGGGAGCTTGTAGTAAAGGTGAAAGGCCATGACAGTCAACGAACAAGTCAATAAACAAATCCATAATTAAAAATTAATATCAAAAATTTGGAGGCTAAGAACAGAAGTTTTAAGAGAGGAAATAATCTTTTCTGCACTAGATCCCTCCCCCCGCCCTTTGGCATTGTGAATTGAGCCCAAGTTCTGCATATCTTTCATAGTCTCTAACCACTGAACTACACTCCAGCCTGGGAAGAATCTGTTCACATGGGCTGGCCCAGGGAAACCTCTCTGAAGACCAGATATTCCTGACAAGAAACAAAGCTGAGGAGAACTCAAATAAGCACGATATGTGAGAGGAAAAAATAATTGAGCAGAAGAAAAATTGTGAATCAAGGTTAGGAAGTCAAACAGTGTGTATTGACAGAAACAAAGGATAAGGTAGTTCTATGCCTTAGAATCTATTACCCTACTTTCCGAGCATTTAGATCCTAGGAAGTCCCTTAATATTTTATATTTCCATTTATCACCTATTTTCAATATAACAGAATAGCATATTAATTATTTAATGTCTTTTAAGAACTATCTGAGCCTTGCAATTATTTATGCAGCTCGGGTATGAGCCAAGCCATGACATGGAATAGGGGAGCAGGGCCAAATGGAATCTCCATCCGACAGAAGGGATGGCTCCTCCTCTCTTAGCTTTTCTTAACTCCTATGATGGTGATAGTGTCATCTATTCTTTTATTCTGTCTCCCAAAATCCACAGGAGGTAGCTCTATGACTCAGTGCTTGCCTAGCTTGAGTGAGGACCTAGGCTAGAGCCCCAATACCACACATAACAAAAAAAATCCCATTGTGATGATCAGCTACTTCTCCCCTCATCATTCTATCTGATAAGTAAGAGTCCCGCCAGCTGAGCTTCTTCTTGACATGAAATGGTCCCTCCTGTCCTAGGCAAGTGTTCCGTCACTGAATTGCATCCTAGTTCCCACTCACCACTCTATTGATGCTTTTTCAAAATGGCTTATTAAAGTGTGGACAAATCGCCTTTAGAGAAAGTAGGTTCAGATTTTTGACTATGCTGTTAATTGTCTGGGTGATCTGGGATCAAAAAGTGATCTCTGTAAAGTTCAATTTCTCCATCTATTTTGTAAGCGTAATATTAATTACTTTATATGTTCATTGCAAACAGTTCATCACACATTGTGTGTACATAGTCTAGTAATATTAGATGCTCAATAAGGCTAGACCAAGGAATTAAGGGCCAGTTATGTAACTCACATATCAATAGCCAAGGCACCACTAATGCACAAAAGGTAGAATTGTTAATTCCTTGACACTGAGGGGACCTGCCAGGCCAGGATGAGGAGCTGCACACTCTCGGTTGTGTTGCTAAGTGTACTAAGTTGTTGTCTTGCCAACGAAGTCCCCTATTTAGGCCAATTCAGATGAGTGCCAAGTAAGTGCTCTTCTGATTGGTCTAGAATTTTCCTGCCCTTAAAGGCTGGATTTGATTCACCACCACCTCGGAGATGTGGTGTGGGAGGAACCAAGCCTTGGTTGAGTATACCCAGAACTCCTTACCAAAAGATCCAGGCTGAACTCCCCATTTGTCTCCTTCAGGGAAGGAATGCGTAGCCAAGAATTGCTAAATATAGCAAAGGGCCAACGTGAATCCATCCCAGGTACTCCGGATCTCACTATACTTTGCAGGCTCCTCAAAATACATGTTCTCTGTATTGTGTATAGGTACAAACTCCCTGTGATAAATGTGATCATGATGCATACCTAAATTGCACCATAAAACTGAAGTATAATTTTTAAAAGATAAAAAAGTACATGTTCTGCCATGATCCTAGAGGATAAACAAATGGCTTAGCAAATTAATAAAAAGAATGTGGTATATCCTTATCACGGAATACTATGTATCAATAAACAAAGACTTACTGATGCATACTGAAACATGTACAAACTCAAAGACTTCAGACTAAGGATAAAGAAGCAGGGGGAAGTCCACAATCTTCCATAATTCTATTTATATAAAATGCCTAGATAAGGCAAATTTATACAGCTGAAAAGTTGACTGGAAATTGCATGGAAGGAACTGGAAAGTGCCTGTAATGAACATGACTGTCTCATGATCAGGGAGTGTCAAAACATGTTAAATGAGGCTGTGGTGATGCTCACAGAACTTCATGAATACACTAAAGATAACTGAAACAGCTGGCAGGTCGGGAGTATAGCTCAGCTGTGGAGCACTTGTCTAGCGTGTGTGGTGTGGAGTACTGGGTTCAGTGCACAGCACACACTTAGGCACACACACACTCCACTGGTGAGTTTATGATTTTAAGTACTACCTTTACAAAACCATCACTTTAATAATGTTATTTAATAAAAAAAGAGTTTTGGGCCAGTGACAGTCTGTGGTGGTGCATGCCTGTAATCCCAGTGCTGGGGAGGCTGAAATCAGGAGGAACCCTACAAGTCAGATCTGTGTAGTGAGACCCTGTATCAAATACATTAAAAATAAAATGAGCACAACCAAAAAACCCAAGTGGAAGAAGATTTAAATGGCAAAGGAACACCCATCTCTGACAAAACTAAACAAAAAATCAGGATATAAATAAATGTCCATTTTGTAGTGAAATATATATATATATATATATATATATATATATATATGTATAAACAAAATAGAATAGATATACAGCTACTTTCTCTTAGTTCAATGAAAAGAAAGATTTATACTAATAGTGATATCTATTTATACTAACAAGATATCTTAGACAAGATATCTTGCTGTATCTTGTCCTCTGAATAACTACTATGAAGACAATATGCAATGTATTAGTTATTATAACTGTCCTACTAACCTGTTTTGAAACTGTCTCATTGCTATTCTTTCTGGATCAAATTAATTTAAAAAATTTTAAAGAGGAGTTTTTACTTTGAATCTCAGTTCAGAGGCAGTGATCTCCTGATGAGAAATGTTCTAAATGCCCTTGCTGCACAGCTTTGGATTGGATGCTCAAATTCAACCCATCTCTCAAGTCCAAAAGGAAACCAAGGGAGAATCCAGAGACAAACTTTCCCCTACTGTGAAGACTGGGGTTTCTCAGGAATATACTTGTTTCTCTAGACAGTCTTAGAAAGAACAGCACCTCCAACTGGGATCCAAGAGTCATAGTGTCAAGAATTGGTCAGCTTGGGTATGTGTTATGAATTTCATATCCCCAGCCTCCAGAAACATTAATAATTATTTATGTTTTTAGCACTAGGACTCAAATCAAGGGCAAAGCCCTCTGCCAGTGACCTTCCTGCCAGCACAAGTATTGAACTAAAGAGGGAATGAGAGTCTTCTAAATTGTTTCAAAGTGAACCGAAAATGTTCTAACTTCCAATGAGACAGACAGTGCCCATCAAAATTCTCAGTTCCCAAGAGGAAGAAAACTTTATTCTTTTTGTTTATTTGCCTTTGCAGTGCTGGTGATCAAACCTAGGGTCTCTTGGATTCTATGTGAGCTACATGCCCAACCTGAAGAAACTTTTCTCAGTTATTTACCTCTCTTATTTATTGGCCCTATTAAAGATACACTGGATAAAAATGGCAGGCTGCAAACCCAAATTTAAACCCAGGTTTTAACTGTTTTCTAGTTCCCCACTTAGTACTCAGTAGTTAATATGCAATTTCCCTGGAGAAAAACTCAAGGTCCAGGTTTAAAAAAGGGGGGTTTTCTTTTAAGAACATGATAGATGCTTCCATGGGCTTTCAAAAGGAAGAAACAAATGACCTTGCACCATACCCAACATCTCAAAAGCCACCAGACAGCTACTGCACCTCTGTCCTTTATTTGTGTCATTGTATCTGCAGCTGTTTTCTCTGCTTCCCAAACACAGGTACATGTCCTAAAATAGCTAAGTAACCTTACAGTTCAAGTAACCACAACCTTTAACTCATCCCTGCTATGGACTATTCACTACTCTCAATCTTGATCAAACCAGCTGAGCCTAGAAGAGATGGGTCAGTTGGTGCTTACCAAGGTCCACAAGGGGAGGATGAGTTATAATCTCCAAAGATGTCCATCTAGATCTCGGAACCCATAAAGAAATGTATAGGAGTGAGAAATTACGGGTGCAAACAAAAATAAATTTGCTAATCAACTGATCTCGAGTCAAGAAGAACAGCCAGATCACTCAGCTGAACCCACTGTAATTTGTCTTTAGAAGTCAAGAAGAGAGACTGAAGAGTCACAGAAAGAGAAGTGAAGACAGGAGCAGAGGTTGGGGAAAGGTGAGACAGGTCCCTGGGCAGCAGCAAGGCACTGTCAAGGACAGGGGAACACATTCTCCCATTCAGCCTGCAGAAGAAATGGTTCTGCTGACATTTAGATTTTAAGACCTTTCACTTCCAAATCTGTAAGATAATATATTGCTGTTATTTTAAGCCACTAACTTGAACAATTTGTTAGAACAGCGTTTGAAAAGTAATGCAGTGTTGTGAAAAATGAATGTCCATGTTGAATGGATTATCCTCATAAAACCTGCAGATTTAGCCTTCAGGCTTATTAGCAGCTTTTTCTCCTATAAATGCAGGAAAATATTTTATTGAGAATGATAGTGGAAGGTAGAAGAGGGAAAGGAGTGAAAAAATAATTAAAATGTTTTCCATGTAGGTACCAACTCCCTGCAATGAATGTAATCATTATGTATTGCAAACATATACAACTAAAAAGAAAAAATAAATAAAAATTAAAAACAGACTACCAAGAGAAGGTACTATCTATCTTGACTTCCAATATGAACCTTTTGTTAAAAAAAAAATCTTTTTGAGACAGGGTCTCACTATGTAATTAAGGTTGGCCTTGAGTTCACTTTGTAACCCATACTGGTCTCAAACTCGCAATGATCCTCCTGCTCAGACTCCTGAGTGCTGGGATTACAGGTGTGCACCACCACACCTGGCCCTGTATGAATCTTGGTTGAATTGTGAATTTTCAGCATAGCTAATCTGGTATTGGTGTCAAATCCTATATAGAATGAATGATCATCAAATTGAGACATTAACATCACAAGAATTGACTGAGCCATATGCAGAACCAGAGCGCCCAGGTTTCTTAACAATTACAAAGTCTTTTGTTGAAGTTGGTGTCCGCTCTTTTATTTAAGCTGTAGTCTGGTGCTTCAGGCTTGGCTTCTCCCTGGAGGATGACAACTCCACTCTGCCCTCAATCTAACGACAAGATGTCCCCAAATCTGGTTTCCTACTTGACATTTCTTCAAGCTTGACTTAAAAACACCCCAAACACAACATGCCCCAAATAATCTAACAACGGTGTCCACACTACCCCCAATCTCATGTTCTAGTATTCTTTCCATGAGTTATGAGATTATCAATTTAAGAAAATAATCCTGAATGTTATTTCGGAATTCCTAAAATGTGTGTCTTGCATCTGCCCTCTTCTCGTCCTCTGAGGCTTGGTCACAGCCCTCATAGCATCAAGCTCAAGAGCCTCAGTCCCTTCACAGACCTGCTGTCCTGGTGTTATCATTCATCTACCCAGAGGCGTGCACAGCGTCAGCTCTTGCAGAGACAGAAGGAGCTTGCAGATTTTACCATTTAGTACTTCTCTGCAGGACAGAAATCTCTCTGTCATGTGATTAAACCATCCGGCTCCTCGCTCTCTGTCTCCTGCATACAGGTTATTGCTTTCTCAAGGGGAAATCTGTTTGTGTCAGCGGAAGTTGATGCTAGCCCTGACCAGTATGTAGAATGGCATAATTCAATGGTGTAATTCACCATTGAAATGCTATCTAAAAATGGGTACATGACCTCTGTTAGCCAAGCCAGAATGGATCCAGAACAATGGCTATAAATGCTTGCAGAAAAGTTTAGGATGGTATGGTATTTAAGTTGGGATTTATATATGTTAGTAGATACTCTATATTCATGGATGACTCATTTTTATTTTTTGTTTTTCTGAGCAGGGTCTCTCTATATAGTTCAGGCTGGCCTTGAACTCATTACATAGCTCCTGGTGATCCTGCTGCTTTAGTTTCCTGAAGTGTGTTCCACCATGCCCAGCTAATACTCAATATTTTTAAGATGTTATTTCTCCCAACTTGGTCTACAGTCAACACAACCTCAAGTCAAAATCTTAGGAAAACTGTAGCTACTGACAAGCATTTAGATGAGAAGACAAAATCCAGAAAAGTCAACATGATATGTTAGAAGAACAAAGCTGGGAGCCTGATACTACTAGATTGCAAGAGTTACTACAAAGTGGTAATAATCAAGACACTATGACATTAGTAGAGGTATAGACACACAAGGCTGAGGGTATAGTTCAGTGAATTGTTCACTTAGCATGGTCAAACTGCAGAATTTGAAACTCAACACTGAAATAAAAGGCATGAATTATGGAACAGAGAGACCCAGAAATGGAGCAACACATTTATGTGTGATTGATGTGTGTGTGTGTGTGTGTGTGTGTGTGTGACAAGATCTTGCTATGTCGTCCAGACTGGCCTTGAACTTGCAAATCTCCTGCTTTAGCCATGCATGCACTGGGATTATAGGTATATGTCTCTGTACTCAGCTGGGCAAATAATCTTTGACAAAGGAAATTAAATGGAGACAGGATTACCATTCGATAAATGCTATTCCACCATTCTGCTGGAAGAAATAAATAAATATGCACTCTGTACAAAACACCCACACCTGTCACAAATGCTAACTTAAAATATATTATAAACTTAAGTATAAGCATGGTATGAAACTTCAGTAAGAAAACACAGCTAAAACTTTATATGCCCTTACATTTTCCCAGGATATAACTCCCTAAACATATTGCATCAATGAAAAAAATGATGTTATACTTAATTAAAATTAAAACATAAGGGCTGGAGTTGTAGCTCAGCAGTAGATATCATATGCTTAGCATGTGTGAGCCCAAAAAACGAAAAATAAAATTTCTCTATGAAAGACATTGCTAACAGAATCAAAAAGGCAAGCTCCAAACAAGAAGAAAATGTTAGCAAAGCATGTATCTGATAAAGTACTTAACATGTACAAACACGAAGAACTTTTAAACACAACGATAAGAAAAGAGCTCAACTTCAGAATGAGCAAAAAGATCTGAATAGACACCTCAGCAAGAAAAATCGCTCCTCACCACTTGTCAGAGAACCGCAAACTGGAACAAGAATGTGCTGTTCCATGCCCATCAGAGTGCTGAAGTCTAAAACACAGCCAACACCATATGCTGACAAGGACGCAAATGGACAGGAATTCTCATTCACTGTGGGTAGGAATGCAAGACTGTGTGGTCACTTCAGAAGACAGCGGTCTCTTATAAAGTTAAAGGTCACCTCACCATATAACCCACCAATCTTACTCAATGGATTTGACAATTTACATTCACAAAATTCTGCAACACAAAGTTCATACCAGCTTTATGTATAATTACCTAAAACTGAAAACAGCTAAGATATACTTTGACAGATAAGTAGATAAGCAAATTGTAGCACATCTATGCAATGGAATATGACTCAGTGACAATAAAGAAAAAGACATGTGCTAGAGGGGAAATCCTGAATGCATGGTTCTAAGGAAGAGGAGCCAGAATAAGCCTAGCATAATGGTGCCTGCCTATAATACCAACCGACTGTCTGAGAGGCTGAGGCAGGAGGATCCAAAGTTTGAGCCTGACCCGGGCGGCTATTTAGTGAGTCCCTGTCTCAAAATAAAAAATAAAAATAAGTGGTATGAGACCCTGGGTTGAATCTCCAGTATTATACAGTAATAAAAAGAAATAACAAAACCAGAAGCCACAGTTAAAAGACTACTCACTTCATGGTCCAACTAGATGACACTTTGGAAGAGAGAAAAACATACAAAATGATCAGAGGCTCCCCGGGCTTTTGGAAGAGGCTGGATGGATGAAGGGGTGGGTGTTTAGGGGTGGTAGAGCAGATTTTATCCCTCTGGTGTGGTTCTCATGCACTGAGCCACATGCCTCTTTCCTAGAATGTATTTTATTTTACTGCAAGTCGGAGTTTTACTGCTGCCAAGCTGATGTTCTTCCTTGAGGACCTTGTACTCACAAAGTGATAGTTACACACTGTTGAACATGGTTGATATGGCTCTGTGACAAACTGTTCTGCATGTCTTTGGCTATATCTCCTTGTAAAAATTCCTCTATTAGTTATGTAGTGTTGACCTATTTAATATTATATACTCTTTCTAGTTATCATGTGCCCTGGAAATGCACCATGATACCGCTCCCCTCCAAGTGCTAGCGAGTTGTCCGCTATTTTTTCTCTTATATAACCTTCTTCTGTAATTTAATACGTCACTACATAGTACAATTACCTGTTTGCTCCCCTTTTGGAAGCTTTTAGAGTTGAGGGACGATTGTTATTAAAATTACCTTGTAAATTAAAACCATCAGTCAGATAAAAAACAATCTCATGAAACATAGTCTTTTTTTTTTTTAATGGTACCAGGGATTGAACTCAGGACCTTGTATTCCATTGAGCTATCTTCCCAATCCCTACACATAGTCTTCTTTAAAAAGTATACTTTTTTGTTATTTTTAAAAATCAGGATGGAATCTCACATTTGTTCAGGTGAACTTGAACTCCTGGGATAAAGCAATCTGTCTGCCTCAGCCTCCTGGATGCCTCTCCTTCATCCTTTTTTTCTTTCTCCTTTAGCAGTGCCACGGAACAAACTAGGGCCACATGCATATTAGACAAGCACTCTACTACTGAGCTATACCTGCACCCCAAATGTACTTTTATACCTGTTTTGTATGGATTTGTGCAGTGTGTAATATAATACAGGGTTTTAGTAAGGTTCAGAGATAATTATTGGTAGGTGAAAACACTGGCTTACAAAATCCAAGTAACCAGCTTGCAAATTGCCTCTAACTGCAGGGTTTGATCCTTAGCACCAAAATAAAAAAATAGATTTTTTTCAAAGTGTGGTACATAAAAATAAAGAGCTTATTTAACTTTTTTGAAGCATGAAAGAGGGTACAAAGGTGCTCCAGCTTGTCTCTATTTCACTGAACATATTTTTCATTATGATTAAGGTTATATCCTTTGCAACAACTTACATGTACAAAGAAGCCATTTGAACATCAAATGGAGGTATGTGAGCCTCACTGGCTTTCTACCATTTCTTTTAGGCAACCAAGTAAGACACTTTGAAGATCAACATGTCCTAGTCACCTGGAGGGCTCGGTAAACACAGATAGCTGCTTTTCATTCGCAGAATTTCTCATCCACTCATCTGGGTTGGAGTCTGAGCATTCACATTTGTGATCATTTGTCACCCCTAGGTGCTGCCATTGTTGCTGCAGACATGCTGAGCGCCACTATAGATGATTCACCTACATTGGATGAATTATATTGGAAATATAGGTTCCTCTTAGCCTTCCTCCTTCTCTGATACTCTTGTATAGAATTCTCAGGCTTCTAGCGAGATGTTCCCCCGAAAGCCTCATGCAGTCATTGGTGGGGGGTTGAGAGGTGGCTGCATCCAGGGCGTGTCACTGGACTCAAGAATGTGAGGGTGGGATTGATTCACTGGAGCTAGGATTGAGGGTGTGCTACCCACCCCCAACAATAGCCTGCATAAGACATGAGGGACAGGAAGAGCTTCTATGTTCATTGCTGGTCACTCACCACTTGCTTGCTTTGGGTGTCTCCCCCCACCATAAATTTTTTCTCCTCTCTATGCCACTGAGCTTTGGAGCCAGCCCACTATGAACTGAACTCTCTATAAACTGTGAGCCAAAATAAACGTTTCCTCCTTGAATTTCGGGTATTTTGTCTCAGAAATGAGAAAAAGTAGCTAAGACATAGAATCACCTACCAAGTCTTTTTAACTTGTTTCACATGACACAAAGCAGCCACTTTTCTTGGCATTTTCTGCCAACAGTCTGATGCAGAGCCCTCCTGCTCTCAGATGTGTTGGGCAAAATCCGGCCACCACTGGGCCACATGAGCTCGGAATCTGCAACACCCTCTCTTAGGCTTCAGATGCAAGAGCAGGACAGAGGATGTGGCTCAGCTATAGACCCTGTGCTCAGCAAACACAACACCCCAGGTGGATCCCCAGCACCCAAAGAGAAAGATGCAAGACCAAGCTTTTACCTCTCTTTGCCTCTACTCTCTGCTAGACATTCATTTCAAGGCTATAGTCTCCTGTTTTCCTACCCCCATCAATCCATATCATCATGAACTACAAACCCACTAAAGAATATATTGCTTTTCTTATGCTCAGTCTCACATCCAGGAATGCTGTTAAGTTGTCTGAAAAACTCCTCAGCTTCCCTAGCTGCATCTATGATGTTTACTGTCTCAACTATTCCTGCTCTCCGCATGGAGGTTAGGAGTCACTTTATCCAAGCGCTGATTCCAGACTACGTAAACTCAAGATTCAGCAAATGTATCCTCAGGACCCGTAATCTTGGCTTCGGTGGTTGTACTTATGTTATGGCTGCTGCCCATGTCTTTGTCACTTTTTTCTTCTTATTTGTGCAGGGCTGCAGGGCATTGACCCCAAAGCTTCACTCATGCTAAGCACAGGCTCTGGTGCTAAATGCACCTCCAGCCTCAGCTTGCCTTTCTCCCACTAGATTTCAGTTTCAGAGGACAGAACTGTCTCCTAGATCTCAAGGACCCTCATGCGGTATCTGACACATCACCAATGTACAATAATCTTTTTTTTTTTTTTTTTTTTTTTTTTTTTTTTTTTTGTCTTTTTGAGACAGGGTCTCACTATGCAGTTCAGGCTGGCCTTAAGCTCACTTTGTAGCTCAAGCTGGTCTCGAACTCGTAACAATCCTCCTGTCTCAGCCTCCCGAGTGCTGGGATTACAGGCATGCGCCACCACGCCCGGCTGTACAATAATCTTTTAATAAATTAATATTCTTCTAGATTTTGTTGTATTAATATGAAGTAGCAAAAAAAAGGTCAGTGTACTCTGTGGCCTTTGGCTCTAACAAATCCACATATGGTTGGATATATTTGTGAAGAAGACAAACAAAGAGAAAGAAAATACCAACTGTTTAACTACGTGCCTAAAAAGAGGGACATAGGACTTCCAGGGAAGACTGGAGAAGCTCCACATTTCCTGTTCAATTTTTTCACAGCTCAGGATGAAGAACATTTTAGCCCCTGGGCAAGGCAGGGAATGATTTCCTGAGCATTGATCTTTTCCTAAGCTGGGAGTTTGCATCCAAAGGGAATTGCGGCAGATACCCCTATGACCTTCATCTGCGACAAGTCTGGCCCTCATAATTTCTATTGATTACTGTTGCTTTTTATCTAGCTCAGGTTAGATCATAATTAATTGTGGGGAGGGCCTGAAGCTGGAAATTGATCATATGTGGGAGGTCAGGACAAAGCCTTAGTGCCTAAAGCGGTCAAGCTATCTCAATCTTGAGAAGAACATCCTGGCTGGACAATTTTGGCTACTGGTCGCTAGGCAAGCTTGTGTCTTGTGATACTAGCTTTGCAAGAATATAAAGAAACGCCCCTACTGTTGTTCTTTGGGTCCTTTACCAATCAGGCCAATAGACTACGGCCTGACCCAGCGCCTGCCTTCTCGCCCCGGGTAAGCTGAGAGACCAATGAGTCCCACAATTAATGAAGCATGATGTGGAATTTTAGTTTTTGAAAATTGCATAGAAGCCTTATTGCTGCAAGCGTATGACAGCTGTCTTTCAAAAGCTGGCTTGGAAATTGCTTTCAAAGAGATTTACAATTGTATCCAGCTTTTATGTACTTATAAGGTGATTTCAAAGAATCAGATATTCTTACGCTTCAAAATGAAGATTTTCAAAATCCTTTAGAATGTCACTTTATCAAAAAGCGGTTTTTAAAAAATGCGGGAGCACCGCTCAGGGACAGAGCACATTCTTGGCGTGTGAGAACTTCTGCTCAGCCCTCACCGCCAACAAAAGGATTGTTATTAAAATACTGAGAAGCAAATTCTGCCATCATTGATGATCATAAAATATGGTATCACTGTTGTTCATACATTTGATTTATTTCCATAAAAATACATCTTATGCGTGTTTATTCAACTCATACTGCTGAAGATAATCTGATTATACCTGGAGAAAGTACCCAGAAAAAATGGAAGACTTCACATAAAAGCTTTCAAGGAAGAAAAGTTCATTGCTGCACCTGTGCCCGGGCTGGAGCAGGGGCCGGAGTCACAAGCAGACCAAGCGCAGCGGGCCTTACTGACTGGTCCGGTGGGGAGACCACAGCGGGGAGTGCGCTAAGGAGGCTCATGAATGTTTGTGGGAGGCAGTTTCAAGCAGAAAGTTCCACAAAAAAACAAGGGCTGGAGTTTGGAGTGGGCGAGGGAGACAAAGGGGGCAGTCAGAAGCCAGGCTTGGGCCAAGTGGAGAGCGAGCCGCGCGTGGGAGGGAGAAGGGTCAGAAATGCGGGCAGACGCCAAGTGAAGCCGGTCTACACGGAGCAGGAGGGCGCTAAGGGAAGGACGCAAGGGGAGATGTGGAAGGCAAGGGTGGAAGGACTGAGCGGAGGGTCTGTGGCAGAAGAGGGTGAGGTGGGGTGGGAAGCGCAGATGCGCAGGGGCGTGCGTCGGGGTACGGGAGTGCGTGCGTGCATACAGCATAGGGGAAAGACTCGGGACGTAGGTTTTGCTAAGAGTGAAGCTATGAACAGAGCAGAGATGTTGACTTCATTTAGGAATTATGGAACTCTTTTTTTTATTATTTATTTATTTATTTATTTTTATTTTATTGAAATACAAACGTCAATCAGACAGTTTTAAGACACCTTAACCATACAGATTCGATGAATTAATACATTCCAAACTGTTTTCATAATGTTTTGGTATTGTACAAGGTGCATACATGATATTATATTTATAGATATTATTTTAGCAGATATCTCTTATCAGTGA
>PVKA01049541.1:0-13181 GCA_004027165.1 Ctenomys sociabilis | reverse complement strand
TTAGGGGATAGCCCCCCCGCATCAGAAGGCTCACGGGAGGTGTCCGTGGAGCGAGCCTGTTCAAGAGCGTGACGGACCTCCTCCAACGCTCTAGGTGTCTCTGGGTGTCCCGGTGTGGACCCCGCCCTAAGGCAAGCGTGGACCATCTCCCAAATAGGGCGCACAACCGGATGAATCTCGCCTTCCTCCTCAGCGAAGACAATGTCACGCCCCAGCTTTTCCCAAGAGAGGAGAGTAAGCGAGCCCGTCCTCCAAAACCAGGGGGCAATGATATGCACGTATGCGAAAAAATTCTCCACCGCTTCCCTCTTGAGGGATAGCCCCCGGGATTTAAGGAGAAGACGGAGGGTCTTCACGAGGGGCCTAGGAGCAGAGGGTTGATTACCCATCTCGAAACAAAAGCAAAAGAAGAAAATGGAAGTGCCCAAGAGGCGAGGGCACGCCTTTAATTTTCAGGCAAAAAGGGGAAGGAGAAAATCTCCCTATCTCACCTCCACACAGGAGAGGGCACGCCTTCAATTCTCAGGCAAAAAGGGGAAGGAGAAAATCTCCGTATCTCACCTCCACACAGGAGGGCACAAATTTCCCTGTAGATGCATCCACCCAGGGTCCAGGTATAACTCCTGCTTACCTGCAAGTACGTACCAAATTCCCAACGCGATCCTGGCTCAGCAAGAAGTTCCCCGTACGGGCCACCAAGTAGTGTCCGGCGCTGCTCCCGTCCGGCGGAAGAAGACACTTAGACACTCTGAAGCGGGTTCAACAAGCCTTTATGGATCGGGATGCAAGCCTCTACATGCGTCCGCTAGCAGCGGCGTCCAACGTGCAAGCAACAACGGATTTCCTGGTATAGCAGACTATATAGATTTTACAGACCAATCACAATCATACACACGTTCAGAAGTCATTGGTAGGATCATAAAAACGGCGGGCTTTTCCCTGGATAGGAGGAGCCCAGGCACGGCAACAAGAACCAGAAGCCGGATGTAAGCGCCATCTTGGCAGACACGATGGGCGGGGGAGCGAGGAGCGGTCGCCATCTTGGAATGGCTCCCGACAATTGTTGTATTTCTTGTTGGATTTCTTCTAAGACCCATTGGTTGCTGAGTAGGGTATTATTTAGACTCCATGAATTTAGAGGGTTTTTCAGGCTTTTTTTGTCATTTGTTTCCAATTTCATTGCATTGTGGTCAGATAGTATGCATGGGATAATTTGTATTTTCTTGCATATACTTAGGCATGACCTCTGGACTAGTATGTGGTCCATTTTGGAAAATGACCCATGTGCAGCTGAAAAAAAGTTGTATTCAGCTGTGGTTGGGTGGAACACTGTATATGTCCACCAGGTGCATTTGTTCCAAGCTCTGGTTCATTTCTGCTACTTCCTTGCTAACTTTTTGTCTGGTTGACCTATCTTTTTGAGATAAGGGTGTGTTAAGATCTCCTGTTAAGATTGTGTTCTTAGACATTAAGTTTTTCATGTCGCTGAAAATTTGTCTTACATAGTTGGGTGCTCCTGTGTTTGGTGCATAGATATTTATGAGTGTTACTTCTTGCTCTTGAATTTCTCCCCTGACCAATATATAGTGGCCTTCTTTCTGTCATTTGATCATTCTTGGTTTGAAGTTGAGACTGTCTGAGAACAGAATTGCTAGTCCTCCTTTTATCTGAGGTGCTGGGGCATGCAGTATTGTTTTCCATCCTTTGACTTTGAGCCTATGAATGTCATTTTGTGTTACGTGTGTTTCTTGTATACAGCATATTGTTGGATTTTGTTTCCTAATCCACTGTGCCAGTCTATTTCTCTTAATTGGGGAATTGAGTCCGTTTACATTGATGGTTATAATTGAAATGTGCTGATTTATATTTGTCATGATATTCAGCTGGTATTGTTTACTCCTTTGTAACCTGTGTGTAATTGACTGTCCTGTTTAGTGGGTTCCTTCCATTCTCTTGCATGGAGTTCTGGTCGTTGTGGTCTCTCTCTAGAATATCTTTCAGCAGCCTGTGAAGGGATGGGTTTTGTCATCATGAAATTCTTTAGTTCTTCTTTGTCATGGAAGTATTTCACTTCTCCATCAAACTTGAAAGAGAGTTGTGCAGTGTATAGTAGTCTGCGCTGGAATTTGTTTTCGTGTAGGACTTGAAGAACTCTGCTCCATGCTCTCCTTGCCTTCATTGTTTGTGTAGAGAAGTCGAATGTAATTCAGATGGGTTTTCCTTTGAATGTGAGCTGCTTCTTCTCTCTAGCAGCTTTCAGTATATTATGTTTGTGTTGGATTTCTGCGATCTTAACTATTTTATGTCTTGGTGTGTTTCTACTTGGGTTGAGGTTATTTGGTGTTCTGTTTGCTTCGGTGACCTGAATGTTGGATTGTTTCCTCATATTTGGGAGGTTTCCTGCAATTACTTCTCCCCAAATTCCTTTTATGTCATTTGTATTGACTCCTTCATTCTCGTTGATACCAATTATTCTCACATTGTTCATTCTGGCGTCATTCTGCATGTGATGGATTACTTTTTCCCACATTCTCATTGTTTTTAAGAGATCCTTTCTCACTTTTTCACTAGTTGCTCCGGCATCTTCAAGATCTGAAACTCTGTCTTCGCTTTCACTCAGACGGTTTTGTAGACTCGTGATTGCTATTTTTAGTTCTTCTATAACTCTTTGACTGCGTTTCATGTGTTCTATTTCTTTTCTGTATTGCTCATTCAAGGAATCCATCATATTTCTCATCTCCTCAATTTTTTTATCCATGTATTCTTTAAAGGTAGTTATTAACTCATTTTCTGCTCTGTTTCTTCCAAGTTGGATTTCCTCTGTATATTTCTTGAATTGTTTTGGTATTTCAGATCGTATGACTTCAAAAAGTTCTTTTTTGATTTCAGAACTTATTTCTGCTTTGAGTTCCTCATGATCTTTCTGCTGTTGTTTCTTTGCTTCAGATGCTGTTAATTCACATATATCAGTTGGAATAGTGCTCTCTGCACTTGTTCTGGGTGAGCATTGTTTTTCCACCCAATGTTTCTGGAATTCATCCTTTAATTCAGATTCTATGTATTAAAATATTTCTTTTTTAAATTGGGGAATTACTTCTCATTTTATTTCCTCTATAGCTTTGTGCTGTTGTTCCTTTGCTGCTGTATCTGTTACTTCATTCGTTGCAGCTGAGCTAGTGTCCTCTGCCTTTCCTGATGGACTCGAGGTCTGGGATTGCACTTTTCCCCTTCTCTTTGTCATTTTGTATACCACTGATCTTTGACCTCTGGTGTAGAGCTTTGGTGCAGGTATAACCTTAGCTTGTTATGAGATTCGGGTACCAGTCTATTAAGTTTGAGATTTTCCAGGTATGCCTATCCTGGGTCTAGCTGTTGCGTTCAGTTCCTTCTTTGCTGCAGCTCCTTTGGTTCCTCTATGTTGGTTCCCGGGGTCAGCCCTCCTGTGTCAGGCAGGGCGTTCCCCAGGTGGGTGGGCCTGTGTTTTCGTGGGTTTTCTGGGCTCACAAAAGGATAGTGGATGATCTTATTCACTGAGTAGGCTGTACTGAGCTGGCCAGCTTGTGCTGGGTCCGCGTCTACAGGCCGTAACCCAAGAAGGCTGGGAAAGGTCCCTCTGGTGCAGTGGGCCTGGAGCCCTCACTCACAGGCCAGGCTGTGCTGGGTTTTGGTCCATAGCGTGGGACCGTGGATTGCTGAGAAATGTCCCTCTGGTGTGGCAGACTTGGAATTCTCACTCCAGGCCGACTTGCACTGGGTCTGGGGCTGTGGGGTGGGACCAGTAATCACCTGGAAGTGTTTCTCTTGCACAGTGTGCCTGGAGCTTTCACCGGGCCATGGGGGGTGACGGGCAGCTTAATCCCTGGGAAATGTATCTCAGTCACGACGGGCCTGAGGTTCTATACTCACTGACCATTGATGCCAAGAGAATGGGGGAAATTCCCACTCCATCAGTAGGCTTTAGGTCAGGGGACCCGGGGAGGTGTTGGTGAGTGGGTCCTGAGGTTTCAGGCCAGTCACTCGCTTGGAGGGGTTGGGGACAGGGATCCACGTAGCGCTCGTGGGAAGAAGCCAAAGGCTCTCCCTCAGACTCACCACACTCTCACTGATCTGGGAAGCCTGGTGAGTCCTGTAAATTCGCTCTCACTGGGCAAGCTTGGCACGGGAACCAGGAGGCCGCTGGAGTCAGCCACTGTCTCAGGCTGGTCTCTGGTTGGGCAGGTGCGGGCAGGAATGAGGAGGATGGTCCAGTGGGCCACACTGTCTCTGGCTGGTCTCAGGGGCTGGGCGGGCACGGGTGGGATGGAGCAGGATGGTGGAATCGGCCGCGCTCTGTATTTATTTTTTTACTTATTCATTCATGTATTTATTTATTTATTTATTTTTTTGGCAGCATTGGGTGTTGAACTCAGGATTCTGTGCTTGCCAGGCAAGCACGTATTCTACTGAGGAATCTCCCCAGTACCTAAACCCTTTTTTTTTTTTTTTTGTTTTTTTATTCGTTTGTTTTAAAGATAGCATTTTATTTTGGGTAGTAAGCCTATACATACTGAGAATATCCATACTTCTAAAATTGTTGTACAGATTTAATGCAATGCAGGCCAAAATAACAACATCATATCTCACAAAACTAGAGGAAAAATAAACTAAACTGAAATTCTTATGGAAGCAGGAGAGTCCCCCAACAAGCAATTCAGGGGTCACCACAATCCCTTAAGTGAAACTGAATTCCAGAGATAATGTCTGTAAGGCAGCATGAAACTACACAAAAGGTGAAGGATCAATGGAATAAATAAGAAGGTGCAGAAAGAAATCCATGCACATTCATTTACATGATTTCTATTTTTCCTTTGGATTTTATCACAACTGCTGAATTTATTGAATTCATCACAGTTGAGTTCGTTGGATTTCTTTAAACTAATTTCATTGAGAAACAAGTAGAAATGAGACAGTTTCAAAACCGATTACTAGGACAGATTCAATAATACATTGCATATTGTTTTGTTTTTACTGCTTATTCACAGTACAACATTCAGAGAAGTTATCCTGTCCAAACACTAGTACAAACGTTTCTATTCATTGAATAAAGTGAAAGAAGCTGTATATCTACCCCGTTTTCCATATACAGATACAGAATGGTCCTTCATTTGTATCCCCTATTTTGTCAAGATTTGTCAGAGATGGGTATTCCACTGCCATTTAAATATTGCAGGTGCACAAATTGAGCAAAATATTCAAATATACTCCCTAGTCAATAAAAGTAGTGAGTTATCCATAGGGCTGGAAATGTCAGAAGTTCTTGACTTGAGCCATTCAGAGCTCAGCATATTAACATGGCTTCACTTTATATACTTCATTTTTGCTGGAAGGCAAAGACCATGATAAAGCAATACGTATATAGCAAGAAATGTAACTTATTTATCTGAAAAGTTCAGCTAACTCCCCTCACGATTAAACCTGAAAGCTTGTACCACAGTTTATAAATCCTTTCTCAGTTTCAGCCATGTGGACGACATACAGTAATTGGTGGACCAACTCACTCACTGTGAAAGCCTGAAGGAATGATTTTTACCTACGCGATTTTCCTTAGGCACACTCTACATCATCAATCATTATCATCCGTAACTTTGGGACACAAATGAGTCACACAGTGTTAAAGTACAGATTCTCCTATGTCCTGAGTATTCACGAAACATGAAACGCTGTTGCCAAAATGGTGACTATCCTTGAAACCCTTCTTTTTCTCTGATTTTTGGTGTGCAAACAGGTGGTTACCCATCCAAAAGAGAAGCTTATTATTATTACCCTACAACATAGGCAGTTGAGCTTAAACTCACTGTCTGTCTGAATATCAAATATCTTAGACATAACATGGAACAGGTATTTTCCATAAAGTATTAATATGTTAAAATTTAAGTCCCTACAGAATATTAAGAAAACAATTTAAAAAATAAAAAACTTGAAAAATATGAATAAACATTTACATTTTTTTACACAGACATTTAGGAATCTAACCATAAACATCATTGTAGCAGGACAATTAATGGCAGTTTTTTTCTTGTCTCTTGTTTTCGATTATTGCCCTTTTTTTAAACATACATTTACTTCAGAAAGTGTATGGCAGTACTTTGTATGACATGACAAGCAGTTCATATGTAGAAGACCAGAATGACAGGTATTCCAGGCATGACCCTACTATTAAACATTGCTATCTTCTTGCAGTTGCGTAGTTCACATTTATCAGCATATATAGTTATTAAAGTTGAGCATTCTACCAGTTAACTGCTGGCTACAAAACCTGCTTTAGAGTCTTAGAATCACTGCCTTAACAATGTTTAGAATATAAGTATATGGCTTTGCCCCTGTCATATTTCCTAGCTTTTCTCCTTGCCCTCTCTTTGTTGTCTACTCCTTCAATTTTCATTTTCCTTTTAATTGTACTGTACCTTTCTATTTCTTCTTCTATTCAGTTCTTACACTGGGGAGACTATACAATATTTACACATGTGAGTCTGGTTTATTTCCCCAAGTATATCTTCAAGTGGCATCCACTTAAATTTAAGAGCTTTGGGTATATCATTCTTTTTTGGTAGAATAATATTCCACTGCATAAAAACACCACAACTTTGTAATCCATTCCTCAATTGATGAGCATCGTTGTTGTTTCCAACATTTGGTTATCACAAGTTGTACTGGTATAAACATAAGTACACATCTATCATGTCTTCATTTCCTCTCTCAATTCCAATAGCAGGATATCTGGTGTGAATGGGATTTTCAGTCCCACTTTTTTAAGGAGTCTCCACACTTATTTCCATAATGGTCACACTTGTCTACATTTCCACCAGCAGTGGAAAGGGGTAAGTTTTTACCCACAACCTTTCCAACATTTCTTGTTGGTTTATTTCTTTGAGGTAGCCATTCGTTCTGGAGTGATGGTATTTCAGTGTTGTTTTACTTTGCATTTCGTGGATGGCTAGTGATATGGAGCATTTTTTCATATATTCATTTGAATTTATTTATTATTTTGTTCTTTCATCCTCTGAAAAGTATGTGTTCATCTCACATGCCCATTTACTGATTGGGCTTTAAATGTTGTGGTCCTAATGTTTTTTACTTCTTTATCAATTCTAGGGAGAAGACCTTTCTCTGTGTGATTATGAGTTAAGATTTTCTCCCAATTTGTAAGTTGTCGTTTCAGTTTGTTGGTAATTTGTTTTGACATTGAAAACCTTCTCAATAAGAGAAGGTGCCAGTTGTTAATTCTTTCAAGTATTATTTGTGCAAAATGATATTTGTTCATGAACTGTTTGCCTACCCCCATGTCTTCAAGAGTTCCTCCTAATTTTTCTACCAGAGATGTAGTGTTTCTGTTTTAATATTTAGATCTTTAACCCATTTTGACATTAGCTTAGTGCATGGTAATTGACCTGAGTCAAGTTTTAGTTTTCGGCATATAAGGAGCCAATTTTGCAAGTACCATGTGTTTCTTCTAGTAAGCATGTTTGGCACCTTTTGCAAAGATAATGTGACTGAGCGTGTTCTTAGAGGCTTCTGCATCTTCTACTCTATTCCACTGATCGTGAAGTCTATTTTATTTTCAATACCATGATGTTTTTATTACAGTAGCTTTTTAAGTTAGTAAAATTTTAAGTCCAAATTCTACTATCTACTGCTTTGTCTTTGTTGCCCACAATGTCTTTGCTATGCTAGTTCCGTTCTGGTTCCAAATAAATCCTAGAAAATATTTGTCGAGGGCAGTGAAGAATGTTGGTTGAAGTTGGGTAGGGATTGCATTAAATCTGCCTGGCAATTTTGTGACTATGTCTATTATCACGGTGTTGATTCTTCTTGTCCAAGATCATGGAATGTCTTTCAATTTTCTGAAATATTCTACAATCATCTTTTTAGAGTACTGTAGTATTTTTTAAAAGGTTCTTTGACTTCTTTAGTTAGATTAATTCCAAGGTATTTCATTAACTGTAATGCTATTTCAAAAGGTATTCTTTCTCTAATTTCCCTCTCAGTGTGTTTGTTGTCTGTGTAGAGGAATGCTATTGATTTTTGGGTTCTGATTTTCTGTCCTACTGTGCTACAGAATTTGTGAATTAATTATAGTGGCTTCTTGGTGGAGCTTTTTGGTCTTCCAAGTAAGGCATCATGTCATCTGCATGATATTTTACTTTTCTGTTTACCTATTCTTTTTTTTTTTTACTTTTGTTTTATTGAAGTACAGATATCGATGAGACAGTTTTAAGATACCTTGACAAGATGGATTTCATAAATTAGTATATTGCAAACTGTTTTCATAATGTTTTGATATCATAAAAGGTGTATACATGATATTATACTTACAGACATTGTTATACCGTATGTCTCTTATCAGTAAATTAAGAGACTGTACCTGTTTGTGTATCTTATTTTTATGCCCGAATTACATCAAAGATTCAATAATTAATACTTTCTACCTTGCTATTTTCCTAGAGGTTGTCCATAGTACTACAAGCCGACATAATATCTTGTCCAACCACCATTAGTGTAGATCTTGCTCCTTGTAGAATTATGTAGAAGCACAGCGTTATCTATCCCAACTGTACTGTCCATACACAAACATCATGATTCTTCCATTCTATGCCCCTTCCTTGCTCTACACCTGTCAGAGATGGGCACTCCATTATCATTCAACTAACTTAGGTGCTTGAACTTGACATCACAATTCAACACAGTCCAGCATTCTACAACCATAGTGAGTTATCCGAAGATGTTTTCGACCATAGCCATTTACAGCTCAGCTAAATATTATGGCCCCACGATGTATACTTCATTTTCATACTCTTATACTTTTCTTCTGGATGGTTAAGACCTACACAGAGCAAGACTTATATACCAACACATGTACTTTATATTTCTTATGAGGTCAGTAAAGTCCCCTCAGGGTTTGTCTTGTAGTCCTGTACCTTATTCTGTAGATCCTTTGTCTGTGTCATCCATGTGGATGAGTCACGGCCAATGCTTGACCAGTTTGCTCTCCATGAGAGCTTGAGAGAAAGTTTTCTCTCTATGTGACCCTCCCCAGGCACACTATAGAACTTCAATCTCTTTCCTCTGTGGCTCCATAATCTCCTTGTTCAGAAAATTTGGAGCTTAACTGAGTTTCATGATGTTGCTGTGCAGGTTCTCCTATGTCCTGAGTCTTCGCTGACCTTGAAAGGCTAGGGCCAAAATGTTGGCTGGCCTTGAGGCTCTTCTATTTCTCCAACATTGATCTGTGAACTTAGATTTAAACCATCCAAAAGAAAAGCTGATTAATATCCTGCAGCATATGCCATTCACTTTGCCTTATCGGATGCAATTGGTTATCGTTGTTGTTGCATGTTTCCATTTGTATTTCTGCTTTTCGCTTCTTATACTAAGACTATACGGTATTTACACATGTGTGTCTGGTCTATTTCACTTATAAGTATACGTTCAAATGGCATCCACTTCAGTATAAATGCATCAAAGTTATCATTCTTAACAGCTGAGTAATACTCCATTATATAGAAACACCACATCTTTTTCAACCATTCCTCATGTGATGGACATCTTGGTTGTTTCCAAGATTTTGCTATCAGAAATTGTGCTGTTATAAACATAGGTACACATATATCACTATGATACAATGTTTTCAGTTCCTTTGGGAAAATTCCCAGTAGGAGGATAGCTGGCTTGAATAGGATTTCTAATCCTATTCTTTTGAGGAGTCTCCACACTGACCTCCACAATAGTTGTACCAGTCTACATTGCCACCATCAGTGGAGAAGTGTTCCCTTTTCCCCGCAACCTCTCCAATATTTGTTGTTGGTTGATTTCCTTATGATAGCCATTCTTTCTGGAGTGAGATGATATCTCAGTGTTGTTTTTATTTGCATTTCATGGATGTCTAGCGATGTGGAGCATTTTTCATATATTTATTCACACCTTTAATTTCGTCCTCTGAGAAGTGTGTATTCATCTCAGATGCCCATTTCTGATGTGGGTCTTTACATTTGAGAGCACTTATCCTCAGGTCTATTTTGTTGCCAATATATATTCTCAACAGTTGACCTCTGTCTGATTGCTTATTAGTTAGGATTTTTTCAAAATTTGTGGGTTGTCTTTTCACTCTGTCGACAGTTTCTTTTGACATGCAGAAGCTCCTTAAGAAGAGTTGATCCCAGTTGTTGATTCTTTCAAGTGTTTCCCGTGCGAATATATGTTTGTTCATGAACTCTTTACCTATTCCTATGTCTTCAAGAGTTCCTCCTACTTTCTCTTCCAGGATATTGCGTGTTTCTCTTTTAATGATTAGATCTTTAATCCATTTTGACTTTAACTTAGTACACGGTGATAGAGCTGCGTTAAGTTTTAGTTTTTGGCATATAGAAAGCCATGTTTTCCAGCACCATTTGTTAAAGAGGCTATCTTTCTTCCAGTAGCTTGTTTGATGCTTTGTCGAAGATCAGATGGCTAAGTGTGATTGTAGATGCGTCTGCATCTTCTAATCTATTGCACTGATCCTCAGGTCTATTTTGTTGCCAATATGTTTACCTATTCTTATTCATTTTATTTTGCTTCCTTGTTTAATGGCTCTAGTTAATGTTTCCAGAGATGTATTGAGTTCCAATGAGGATAAAGGACATCCTTGTCTTGTACCAGATCTGAAAGCAAAAGATTTCATTTTTTCCCCATTGATAATTATGTTAGCCGTTGTATTGTCATAGATTGCTTTTATCATATTGAGGTAGAGGCCATGTATTCTAATTTTCTGTATAGATTTGAATATGAATGAGTGTTGGAGTTTCTCACAACCTTTTCTGCATCAATTGAGATGATCATGTGATTTTCTTATTTGGTTCTATTGATGTAGTGTATTACATTTATATATCTGTAAGGATGTTGAAACATCCTTATATCCCTGAGATGAATTCTACCTGGTCATTGTTTATAATCTTCTTTATGATTTCTTGTATTCTATTTCCTAGTATTTTATTCCGGAACTTTGGATCTACACTCATGAAGGTGTTTGAGCTGTAGTTCTCTTTGTTCATTGTGTCTTTCCCAAGTTTGATATCAATATAATACTTGACTCCTGTAAAAGTTTGGAAGGATTGCTTCCTTTGCAATTCCATTGAAGAGTTTGAGGAGCATAGGTATTATATTGTGCATAAATTTCTTATAGAATTCAGCTGTGGATTTGTCAGAACCTAGATATTACATTATCGGTAGGGCTTTTATTGCATTTCATATTTCATTGGCCATTGTTGGGTTATTCAACCTTATTATACCTTCTTGATTCACTTTTCATAATCTGTACCTTTCTAGGACTCTCTCCATTGCTACTGTGTCTTCCACTATATGAGTTAAAGATTCCCAAAGTAACTACTGATAATATTCTGATTTTCACTGCGTCTCTTGTAAATACACCATTTTTATTACTTATTGCTTGTGTGTGGTTTTTTTCTTTCCTGTTTGTCTTGTGCTTAGCTAGGGGCTTTCAGTTTTCTTTAATCTTTTTAAATGAATTTTTTGATTCAGTAATACTTTGAACTGTTTTCTTCATCTCAATTTAATTAATTTCTGCTCTAATCTATGATTTCTTCCAATCTTTAGGTTTTGGGTTTGGTTTGCTCTTGCTTTTCTAGATGTTGGAGGTGAACCATTAAGGTGGTTATTTTTCCCATTCTGTTTTCCTCGTGTCTGGGTTCACAGCTATCAATATCCCTCTGAGAACTGCTCTGATCACATCTGATAAATTCTGATCAGTTCTGCTTGAATTTTCATTGAATTGTACATATTGTTCAAATTTTTGCTTAGTTTCATCTATGACCCATTGGTTGCTAAGTAGAGTTTTGTTTAATTGCCATGTATTTATGGGGTTTTTCTGGCGTCTTTTGCCATTTACTTCTACTTGAATTGCACCGTGTCACATAATATGCAATGGATGATTTATGTTTTCTTGCATATACTTAGCAGTACTATGTGATCTATTTTCGTCAATGACCGAAGTGCAGCTGCAAAAAATATGTATTCAGCTGTGGTTTGTTGAACACTCTGTATATGTCCACTGAGTCAAAGCTCTGGTAGAATTCTGCTACTTCTTTGCTAATTGTTTGTCGGCTTGACATATGTGTTTTTGATAATTCTGTGTTACTGTCTTCCGTTAAGGTTTTAATATTGCATATTAGCTTTTTCATGCCAATTAAGAGTTGTCTTACGTATTTTGTTGCTCCCCTGTTTGGTGCATACATATTTATGAGTGTTACCTCTCCATCTTGAGGTTTTCCTCTAACCTGTAGATACTGGCCTTCTTTGTTTCATTTCATCATTCTTGGTTTAAAGTTGAGATTGAGAACAGGATTGCTATCCTGGCTTTTTTCTGAAGTCTTGGTGTGTGTAGCATTTTTCTCCATCCTTTGACTTTCAGCCTATGGGTTTCTTTATGCATTATGTCTGTTTCTTCTATACAGCATATTGTTGGATTTTGTTTCCCAACCTACTGTGTCCGTCTCTTTCACTTAATTGGTGAATTGAGTTCATTTACATTGTTGGTTATAATTGAAATATATTGATTTATGATAGACAAATTATTTGCCTGCCGTTGCTTACTCCTTTTTCTCTCATTAAATTGTTTGCCTTACTTAGTGTGTTCCTTCTCTTCTCATTCATGGATTTCTAATTAATTTGGTCCCTCTCCACATCATCTTTCAGTAGTCTGTGAAGGGTTGGTTTTGACAGTATGAAATCCTTTAGTTTTTCTTTGTTATGGAAGTATTTCACTTCTCCATCAAACTTGCAAGAGAGTATTGCAGGGTATAGTAGTCTTGGCTGGAATTTGTTTTCAGAGTACTTGAAGTACTCTGGTCTATGCTCTTCTTCTCTTCATGGTTTGTGAAGAGAAGTCTGCCATTATTCTGATGAGTTTGTCTTTGAACATGATCTGTTTCATTTCTCTGGTGGCTTTCATTATATTATCCTTGTGCTGTATTTCTGACATATTGACTATTATATGTCTCGTTTTATTTCTTGAGACAGTGGTTGGTTGATGTTCTTTAGAGTTCTGTATACTCTGGTTATCTGAATGTCAGATTCTTTCCCCTTATTTGGCAAATTTTCAGCTATTGCTTCTGCCTGTATTCTTTCTATATCTTTTGATTGACCCCTCC
>PVKA01049540.1:0-13182 GCA_004027165.1 Ctenomys sociabilis | reverse complement strand
GGATAGATAACGCTGTGCTTCTACATAATTCTATGAGAGGCAAGATCTGCACTAATGGTGGTTGGACAGGATATTATGTCGGCTTTTAGTGCTATGGTCATCCACTAGGTAAATAATTATTGAATCTTTGATATAATTCAGCTATAAAAAAACCTGACATTTGTATTTTAATAAAATAAAAATAAATGGAAAAAAATACAAAAAAAAAAAAAAAAACAGCTTGCCTCTGGAATCTTTCTGCTGGCTTTGCGCTGAGTTTTGAAACTTGATACCAGCCTGTCTTGATTATTTTTATCTCATTGCTGGGACAAAATACCTACCACTCAAAATTAAGAAGGAAGGGTTTTCTTAGCTCATAGCTTGTGGAGGTTTCAGTCCATATTCTGTCTATACTCAGCTGGCTCCAAGACAGGGTGGCACATAGCAGAGGTTAATACGACAGGAATCAGCAAGAGTAAAAGGAGAAGAGCAGTGGTAGAGAACAAGCCTCTTTCCTTTCTTTCTATTGTATGAAGGCTGCTCCATGGCGGCATGAGGCTTTAGGGGGACACCTAGACACCAACCATAACATAGCCTTGGACAGCTTGTCCCAACAACTCACAGACACGTCTTAAGCTCTTACTGGTTTAGTTCTTCAAAATACTTCTTCATTGTCAAATTAACCATGACCCCAGATTCATCAACAAAATCTCATTCTGGCATGTAGACAAACTCTTCTACTTCAGCCCAGGGAGTATGGGACCCCATCCATATTAGCCAGTCTTTGGAATTTACTTTGTGTCTTACTACTCAATCCGATCACTAAAATCCCATGCATAATTGCTTTACATTATTCCATTTTATTGTATTTCAAGTATTCAAATTACTAGGCAGTTTCTATTTTCTGATTAAACCAGTTGTATTATTTTTAAAGTCATTGAAGTCCTTGCGTACTAATTTAATCCATGGATCATCTCTGAGTAGTTTGCTATTGTCTTTTTTTTCTTCTTATTTTTTAAAAAAATAATTTTATTAAGAAACAAATATTAATGAGACAGTTTCAAAACCAATTAGCAGGACAGTTTCAATAATAAATACATTGCATATTGTTGTCGTAGTGGTTGTTCATTGTACAAGATGCAGACATGATATCCTGTCCACAGACACTATTAGAACAAATCTTCCTATTCATTGAATTTAGAGAATGGAGCTGTATATCTATCCTACCTATTTTGAATATACAGATACAAAATGGTAATTCATTTGTATCCCCTTTTTCATTTAGTTTTGTCAGAGAAGGGTATTCCATTGTCATTTAAATACTGTAGGTACATGAACTCAGCAAAATATTCCAATATAGTCCAGTTGTCCATAACAGTAGTAAGTTGTCTGTAGGACTGGCAATGTCAGAAGTTGTTGGCTTGAGCCTTTTACAGCTCCTGAGCTGTATACTAATATGGCTTTACTTTTCATACCTCACTTTTGTTCTTTTCTGCTGGATGATCAAGTTAAGTCGAGACCTATATAACAAGAAATGTAACTTTTGTATCTGATAAGGTCAGTCAAGTCTCCTCAGGATTTATCCTGAAACCCTGTAGTAGAGTTGGTAGATTCTTTGTCAGTGTCAGCCATGTGGATGAGTCATGGCCATTGCTTGACCAATTTTCTTTCTGTGAAAGTCTGAGAGAATGTTTTCTCTGCATGTAACTCTCCTTAGGCACACTCTACATTATTGATCACATTCCTCTGTGGCCCCATAATCTCCTTGATCAGAAAATTTGGGACACAGGTGAGTTATATGATGTTACTGTATAGGTTCTCCAATGTCCTGAGTCTTCACTGACACTGAAAGGCTAGGGCCAAAATGTTGGCTGTCTTTGCAGCCTTTCTTTTTTCCAATTTTTGGTCTGCAAACTTAGGTTGTTAACCTTCCAGAAGAAAAGCTTATTACCCTACAACATATGCAGTTGGGGTTAACCTCACTATCTGCCTCACTATCAAACATCTTAGGCATAACATGGATCAGGTATTTTCCATCAAGTATTGATATGTTAAAGTTGAAGCCCCTATAGACTATGAAGAAAAAACTTAGAAAATAAAAGATATGAATAAACACATACTTTTACACAGAAATTCAGAAATCTAACCATACGCAGCATTGTAGCAGGACAGTCCTGTGACATTTTTCATCTCTTTTTTCATTTATTATCTTTTTTTTTAAATAAGCATTTACTTGAGAGACAGTATGGCAATAATAAGCAGTATGCATTTAGAAGACTGTAATGACAGGCATTCCAAGCGTGACCCTACTGTTACACATTGATACTTGTGAACTAAGCAACTGCACTGACGGTACTGTCATTTTCCTCTTACTCTGAGCAATAGTGCTTTATTTCCACAGATTTCTATATACTTTCCATCATACAATGTATACCATAGATAACACTTTGTAGAAGTTCTAAGTTATCTTCTGAAAATTGATGAAAGTTAGTTTTATTTCCCCAGAAGGTAGTTAATTTACTAGATAAACTCTGATATTGTGGAACCTTTGTTTAAGATTTTTTATACAATAGAACTATATAGTTTTAATGAATCATAGATCCCATCATCTAATCCTAGTTCATGATCCTCACTCTTTATGCATGGCCATTCTGAATAGAAAACCAAGGTATTTATTAAACTCCTCTAGTTTTGCAGATTTAAATGCAACTCTCCATGACCTTAGCATGGGAGTGGAGCTAAAGCCTGCTAAATTCCTTTAACTTCACAGGATTTCCACGCTGGGATGATTGAAGTTTTACTTTACATGTAGTGGACAATAGGCTAGCTTCGTATTATGGACCCATACCTTAAAATGACAAGAATCAATACCAAAAGCAAAGGTTTGCAAGCCTCTGATGGTCTGTTTTAAATGTTCCACTGGACAGTGTAAGCCACCTCCCCAGTTTAAATTGAAAGGGTTGAGAAATAGACTGTACTTCTTGGTGGTAGGAGTGTCATCACACTGTGGCTCTGTGGGTGGAAGGGGAAGCATTAGCAGCTTCCTGTGGAGACTATCCCTGACTCTTCCAAAATATATCTTAAATTTACCTTTAAGAAGAATTCAGCACTGCACAAATCTTGATTATGTATACTATAAGAGGGCATCTGTGATCGGAGAGATTTTCTTTTCTTAGAAACTATGGCTGATTCAGAAATGCCACAATTTATAAATAACTCTGCTTTTGTATGATTGTTTTAAAAGGTCATTTGGAGAGATTAGAATTATTCATAATTTTTCTTAAAGTCAGAATTTGTATTATTTGTTAACTCCAGTCTTGCTAAAACACAAGCATGATATATATCCACAGAGCTAGCAATAGGAGATTTATTCCCAGGGTTTGAAAAAATAAATTAACATGACAATGTGAGTTAGCGTAGTTTGGGTTTTCAGTCTGTTATCACTTTTACATAATATTAGAAGAGACAGAATGTTTCATATTTTAAAAATAATTTAATCATACTTTAATGAAATTCAAATAAAATACTTGCACAATCCTTTAACTATTTTTGTTAAAAGGAATAGTTTTAAATTTTCCCCTTCATATATAGCCCCTGCTACAAGGAAAAAAACTGTTTAAATGCAGAATCCTTGACTTACTATTGAATCTTAAACTTTTTTTTAAATGCATTTGATACAGGGTCTCACTGTGCAGCTTGGACTTAGTTAACTTCCTGTTTCAGCCTCCCTGGTAGTTCAATTGCAGGCATGCAACACCATATCCAGACTTAGTGGGAGCCTCAGTGTGGCTGCCATGGAATGTGGTGCTGTGGGTTGAACCGAGTCCCTGCCCTTGCCTAAGCAGGCACTTAGTTGCCTGAGTTATCTCTGGTCCTGAATCCTAAAATTTTTAAAAGCAATTATCAGTAATATTTTCTTTAAGCCTGGTTAAATCAAATAACAATTATTGTCTCTTAGTTCACTGTAAAAAAAGGTGTTGTGCTACCATGAAAAAATTTTAATGTCTACATTTTGCATTCTGACTAATTTAAAGATAATCATTTTGCAGTTCATCAACTATTGTTGTTCTTAGATAATTTTGAGATTTTGTTTAACATTTTTATGAAAAAAATAGAATTAATGATAATGAATTGCTGTATTAATTAATTGGTTCTCAATGAGATATACTTTGTTTCTAAATGACGATTTCTTTCACAGTAAATTCTGCATGTTGTGCACCCTAAATAGTATCTTTTATTAATTGAATCAGTGAACACTACTGAGCCTGTATTATGTATCTAACAGCTATGAGAAATCTAGGATACATTGAGAAGAATATTGAATAGTTTGTGTGGTATGCAACACACAATGTACAAGGGGCAACAAATATAATCATTACAACACTGTTGAAGTCCATATTGCTATTTGGAATGTAAAATTGTGGTCATTTTGCAAATTTAGCCTGGAAGATTCTCATCACCTTATGCTTTAAGACAAGACTTAGCCAAAGAAAATTTTAAAATCCCCACGTCTACACAAATATGTTTGTGTAGAAAGTTGTGTAAGAATGTCACTTCTCAGCACTAATCATAGTAGCCGAAAGGTAAAAACAAATTATGGCCCATCGCTTGGTGAAAGAATTAACAAGACGCAGTATGCCCTTTTGGAGAAAAGGCAACTGTGATGGAGCGTAACAACTGGAGATACATGCTACACCTTGAGTGAACCTGGAAACTGTTGTGCTAAGTTAAAGAAAAAGCATATGTTGTATGAAATGTTTAAAAAAGGGTGCTGTGCCGGGCATGGTGGCGCATGCCTGTAATCCCAGCACTCGGGAGGCTGAGGCAGGAGGATTGTTGTGAGTTCGAGACCAGCCTGAGCTACAAAGTGAGCTTAAGGCCAGCCTGAACTGCATAGTGAGACCCTGTCTCAAAAAGACAAAAAAAAAAAAAAAGGGTGCTGTGGAGATTAAAAAAAAACCCCAACATACATGTGGGTAGTGCTTGGGTTAGGAACACTAACTACTTGTTGAGTATGAGGCTTCTTCCATGAAAGATGAAAATATTTAAAAATTAGACTATGGTGATGATTGTGCAATCTTGTAAAGTTGCCACTGAGTGTATCACTGTAAATAAGCAGTTGGCACATTATATTCCAGAATGTGGTTCTACAGCTTATCATAGCAGGGTGGTATCATATTTGGAATCCCAATACACATCCTGGAATAAGTGGCTTGATGTAAATGTGAATGAGGATGATCAAAGTTACTACGAAAAATTTCTGTGGAGATAAGAGGCCTGAAGAATGGCAGTGAGAAATAGTGTTAAGTGTACTGTGTGCATTTAGGAGCTGCGGATAGGATCTACAACGTGTTGTAGTGCAACTGAGGTCAAAAGTAAAACATAACGGGCTGGACAGATAGCTCAGCCAACTACAGTGCCTGCTTATGAAAGCTTAGAGAAGCACAGGGACTGCGGTTCAAACCCTGACACCACATGCCGCACTAGCCCTGCTCCCAGAGCAGGCTGAGCTGCCCAGAGTCTGGGCATAGTGGTGCACACCTGTGATCCCCACACTGGGGAAGCTGAAAATAGGAGGATCACTACAAGTCTGATCTGTGAAGTGAGACCCTGTAACAGCTAAACACATTTAAAAAAAAAGTAAAACATAAGGATAAAGATGAAGACAGAGGCCACAATCTGGACTCTAACATGCCATATTGCAAATGTTTACTCTGTACTTCGTAAAGTTATTTTGAAGGTTTTAAATAAGATTGTCATCTAATCAGCTTTGTATTTCAAATTAATCACTAGGGTGTTTTATTGCTCCCAGGGGAGTGCTCTGAGAGAGGGAAGAAGGTGGTCTGCATGAGTAGTTTGCTGCTGCAGGCAAGGCGACAATTATGAAGTTAGTGAAATATTTAGCAAGAGAAGTGATAGTGATTGCAATGAAGAAAGTTGCCACAGGAATGCAGAACAAGTGCTTCTCTAAAATTAGCAGCATGGTGATTAATTACAAGTGGAGATTAGAGCCAGCCAAATACCTCAAGGGATTAAACCACCTGCAAGCACGGGGATAGAGGCTGAGGGTTCAATCCCCAGCCCTGCTGTGCTAGGCCTACCCCCAGGGCACACTGAGACTGCAATCGAGACTGGGTGTGGTGGTGCACACCTGTAATCTCAGCTCTTGGGAGGCTGTAAACAGGTGGATCACTAGGAGTCTGATCTAGTAGTGAGACCCTGAACACTCTGCAGACACTTTCTTAAATTACAAATAAATAAATAAATAAAAACAAGTGGGGACTAAAGGTGGATGGAAAACCATGTTTAAGTTTCAAGACTTTGGCCTCTGTGAGCAGATACATGCCAATTCCAACAGCTCAGATAGAGATTCCAAGTTCTAGTGGGAGCTGTCACATGGGCAGGTAGAATGAAGACTTTGGAAAATACGTTTTTGTGGGCCATTGGAAATACCATGAAAATTCAGCTAAGAGGGTTTTTTTTGTTTTGTTCATTCTGTTTCTTTGAGCCTTTCACATGGTAGTTAAAACCATGGAAGTAGATGATGTAGTCAGGGTAAAAATATAGTAGATCCGGAGTAAAATATCAAGAATTATAGCTTAAATTAAAAATGTTCTCCAGTGGCTTCCTGTGTTCAGAGGGGAGGCCCTGAGAAGGTGACTCAATCATGGTTGTCCCATAGTGGACTTTCTGCTGGGCTTTAGGGACTGGGTGGAGGTAGTACTGAGAATGGGCCCTGGAAGGGAAAAACCCCTACTTCATTTTCTCCCTTCTTTTTCTGTTTCCTAGCTCCCATGAGGTGAGCAGGTTTACACTATCGTAGGCCCTTGAACCATGCTGTTTCTGCCATTAAGCCTGACAAGCATAGAGTGAAACTTCCGAAGATGTGAAAATAAACCTCTGTTTTTTTAAAGATATGGCTGGAGAGTATTAAGTGTTAAGTGATTTGGAAGCAGATGATGATGGTGATGATGAAGATGAAGATGATGTTGATTACTCTATGGTTTATAACTCTTTGGACCTGAATCATAGAGAAATATCAATAGTTTTTAAGAAGCTGGCTAGAGGAACATCCCAGGATTCTACATGCCAAGGTGGGTAGAAAATTCTGGTGGAGTTTAGAAGGCAAGAATGTTGACAATAATGCAAACAGTAAAGGCCATGCTTGGAAGGATTTGTTTGGCAATAAGAACTTCATTGACAATTGGACTCAAGAGCATGCATTTACACTTTGGAAAATTTTAGTCTATACTCTGTGTCATAAGGCTTTGCAGGGGATTGAGGTTAAAGTCAGTAGACTAATTAACTCAATGGAGGAAATTTCAGGGAAGTACAGTGTTCCACATGTAGCGTGAGTGTTGTTTGCTGTTTTTAGGAATATCTACACTGAGAATCAGGAGTAAAAATTCGTTGAAAAGATCTGAGCTTCACTAGAAAGGATATGCCTTCAAAGTACTGGTATGGGGAGTATCATTGTTGAAAATATTAGAATTTTCAAAAATCCAAATATTTTGACTTAGAACAACATGAAGCTACCTTGAGAGTTGCACAGAAATCCCAAATGTCATAGTCTCGAGGGTGGAAAAGTATAAGACTTTGCTGTGAGAACTCCAGGTCACCCTGCTCAATGACTGCTTCCTAAGAAGTTACTTCCCCAGGACTTGTTGTGTGGAGCTCACCGCTGAGTCACTCACAGGTCTCTAACCCTTTGAGTGAAGGAAGGCTGGGTATTGCTAGAGCTGTTGGAAGATCTGACATCAAGCATGTGGTGCTGTGATTTCCAGGCTTGTAAATGCAAGAGCTGTGGGATAAGGAGGCATCTGCTCAGATATTAGTAGGGCACGGAGGCCAGCAGTGCAGCCCTGAGTGGGCAGGGCAGAGTTGTGAGAGTGAAAGTGAATGCACAGCAGAGATGCCAGAAAGCTGTAGAAGGCAGGCGCATGGAAGCTACAGTCCACCAGCAGAGACAATCCCCAGAGGTAGGACACGTGGATGGTAAATGGCAATGCCATGGGGGGGGGGACCCAAGGCCCTAAGGAGCTCACAGCTTGGTAGGATTTGCTCCAGGTGCTGTATCAAGAGCTACATAATTTACAGTTTGTCTTGTTGGGTTTTAATATTTCTTTAGTATAATTTCTGTCTATTCCCGTATTTGCATCTTATAGAATGCAAATGTTTACCTAATGCTACTGTATGTTGGAGACGTTTAAATTATTCTCTGATTTTTATAGGGGTTCACAGATTAAAGGTTCCTTTGAGTCTCTGAGGAAAATTTGGATATAGACTGCTCAGTAATGCTGAAACTGTTGAGTTTGGCAACACTTAGAAAGAGACTACGTACATTTTGCATGGAGATGGACGTGAACTTCGAGGAAGTCAGGGATGGCTTGTTACAGTTGAAATACAGACTGTCCCCCCCAAAGCCCAATGTGCTTAGAGGTGGGGATCTTGGACAGTGCTTTGGTGCTTTGATCAGAGGGCCATGTAATTGACCCATGGTTGGCAGTTGTGGCCCAGCTGGAGTGGAATCACTGGAGTCGTATTCTTGGAAGTTATATGTCCCTCGTGGCTTCTCTCTTCTCTGTCTGCCTAGTTGCCACTGGGTGTGGGGAGCTGTTTCCCTGGGCTTTTCCATTATTCCCTTTCTGCCTTTAAGTCTTCTAATCAAGTACCAACATTTTATAATTGTGTGACAAAGTAAGGCTCTCCTCCTTTAAGCTGTGGCTGTAAGGTACTGAATGTCTGTGAAGAGCAAGTGAGTCTGACACCAAGTGATACCCAGGGATTCAGTGCAGCAATTAGTTCCAAGCTACCTTCTTTAATACATTAGTAAGCATCAATATTCTCTTCCCAAAAAAGATTTTGACTAGATCTGCTCAGCGTTTTGTCTTCTGTACACCTAGGTAAATTTGGGATTAAGTCTACATCCAAGTTTCCCTCACAGACTCAAAGAAAACTTTAATCTGTGAACCCCTATAAAAATCAAAGTAATATAAACTTATCCAACACACAGTAGCAATATACAGTTGCCCTACAAAAATGGAAATGCTCTGAAAAGTCTGCATTCCTAATCTGTTACATTTGCCTGGTCATTAGAATAAATAATGTGTAAATATAGATACACTACTGATATTGTTCAAAATACATTTTTTTTTTTTTTTTTGCAGTACCGGGGATTGAACTCAGGATCTTGCACTTGCCAGGCAAGTATTTATTCTATTGAGCTGTGCCCCCAGCCCTCAAAATACTTTTAACTGATAGGAGCAACTTGTGAATTATAAGAATGAAGTGAGCATGACATATTTTTATCTTCTCATTTCAAAGAAGTTATTCCTATTTTTCACTATGTCAGCTATAAGAGTACCAAAATGTTATTTTAATAAGAAAAATGTAAGTTTGCATAGAAACAGGCAGGGATTCCAAAGAAGTTCAATCAGAGATAAACATTGAAATGTTTTGTTGTTTTCTAGTTTCCTTTTGTGGTTTATGTATATTGCCAATTCACTGGTATTTTTAAAAACTGACTTGCAAGTTCCTAGGACTGTAACTGAGTTAAGGAGTTTTTCAGTTTGATTTTCTGAATTCAGTCAACAGAATCTTTCAACAACCCTGTTTCCCGACTGAGGAATTCCTGCATGTGTCACTGGCTTTGTGACTTGCCTAAGACATTGGAAGTGGATAAAACTTGGGAATGAATTAGGTTTATTCCAAAGTCCCATATAGCAGACAATGAAATAAATATGTCATTTGTCACATTTGTTTGCCTGATGTGCTCAAAGTTTGATTATGAATTTAGTTAGTTATAAATGCACTTAGCAGAGAAATATTTCACAAGCTTGGGTATCTGGGCCACTGTTGCAGTATTTCATTGAGGAGTAGGCAAGGCTTGAACCACAGTCTCCTACAATAGCTCTCATGGACTGAACTGTGACTCCTCTCTGTCAGTGCATGCACAATTTCTTGCTGCTGGGCTTGGCCTCCCTCCTGACAGCTCCAAACCACTTTCCATGGAATGTTGAATTTGAGGGCCTGAAAATAGCATGATTACTCATGCATTGGATACTCCCAAAGCTATGCTAGGTAGTGGAATGTGAGCCCTATGAGGGCAGATTTATTTGTTGCTGTCCCCAGAATCCAGGATACAGCTAATACAGAATGGAGAGAGGTTCTCTGTAGTTTGAACACAAGGAGGAGAGGTCTTGAAGAGAGAGGGAAAATCCTGTTAGACAGCTTCACGAGCAACCAGAACCAACAAGGCATCACAGAACTGTGAGAGGATGAGTCTCAGGATGCCATGCACGAGAACACTGGGATTATTAAAATTTTGTCATCAGCATTCAGTGTTAAATGTCTGAACCAAAGTCCTGATACTTGCTGTCCAAGTCATTTTTAGAATAAAATGAAGTCAAATACATGAAGAAATGTGGAAAGGAGGAAATCGCAAATTAGTTTCAACTATGTTACTTACTACATTACATTCTCACCAAAATAAAGTGTACAGTTGACTGCATTCAACAATAATTTCTTGCCAACCATTATCTGACACTTGTAGCTATTGCTATAAATATAATATGATATATATGTATATCACATAATATATAATATATATTATATATATTATATAATATATATGACATATATATATATCATATTAAAGGTGGTTTTAGACTATTCCTCCTATGCAAGGACTGAACATTGCCTTACTAATTTCATGCCAGGGGAAAGTAATTATAATTGTCACTTGTATAACACCACATTTACAAGACAATTGGAGACAAAAGCTGGCATTTTTTTCCTGTTTATTTTTTATTTTTTTAACATAATCACTGTTTTATCTTGAAATTTTTATTTTATTTTTTATATTGTTTTGTTTTTTATTTATTTTATTGAGAAACACATAGCAATGAGACAGTTTCAAAAATTATTAAGAGGACAGTTGCAATAATTAATATATTATATATTGTTACCTTCTTAGTGGTTATTCATAGCACAAGATGCAGGTATGATATCCTGTCCAAACACTATTAGTACAAATATTTCTTCTCATTGAATTAAGAGAAAGTAGCTGTATATCTGTCCTAACTATTTTGTATATACAGATACAAAATGATCCTTCCTTTTTATCCCCTTTTTTGTTTAGTTTTGTCAGAAATGGGTATTACATTGGCATTTAAATGTTATAGGTGCATGGATTGAGCAAAATAATCCAATAGAGTCCAGTAGTCCATAATAGTAGTGGGTTAGAAAGTGTGTGAATACTACAGATTGAAAGTTTTCAAACAGTCCCAACTTGACATTTCTACTGAGCAGATTTGGACTTAAAAAGTTCCCCATATTCATACCAACACCCATATAATTCAAGAAGCAGCTCTGGTGATCGGTCCGTGAATTCACATCTGAACCCTGCTGTTGGATTCTGGCACCTTCTTGTTTCTTTCATTGCTTTCAGTGACATAGAACTTGGTAGAGCTAAAGCAACTTTGGGACTAGCACTGAAACAGATGCTGTGACCTCACTCCTGTAGTATGTTGAGGAGTCTATTATGTGTGTAGCTGGGTAAAGCTGTTGTTGGTAAGTGAGATTATTTAGCTAGAATTTAAGTCACAGATCTGCTCAGTATTCATACAGGAAAAATTCTCAGAGGTTTGGGACATAGTCTGGGACAGCTGCGTGCAGAAATGTCAGCAGCTGCTCACAGTACCTGCACCTCATACAGCCCGACTCAGAACAGAGACCGAGATCATCTGCTCAGATGAATGCAAAGTAGCCGCCATGCACTAAGGTAACCTGAAGTCACAGACATACCTTCTCCAGCACGAAAGACACGTTGCTTTTATTCTTTGGAGCTATCTTTTCCTTCGGAGAAATATTCTCTTACTTTAGGATAACAAAGCAAATCATGCAATATGTATGGAAAATGCTGGAACAGATGCAGGTTATGAGTGAGTCATAGGTAAAGGTGTAAACAGCAGGTAGGAAATCTGATATGCATAAAGGCTCCAAAAGTGGTTTGGGTTTCACAAAACTCATTGTCCAAGTAGTTGAAGGCAGCAATAAAGGAAATCACTTCTACACTTTCTCTGCACAAAGCAGACTTTGCTAACCAACTGGGCATCATTTGCTCTTCTAGATCCTGCCTGTCAGACTCCCACACACTTTACCCAGGAGGAGGAGCCTCCTTATCATACCTGGTAAAACAACCAGCTGAAAGCCCAGGCATGGTGGTGAATGTCTGTAATCCCAGCACTTGGGAGGCTGAGGTAGGAGAATCATTGCATGTTTGAGGCCATTCTGGGCTACAAATTGAACTCAAGTTCAGCGTGAATTGCATAGCAAGACCCTGTCCCAAAAAGACCAAAATAATAATAATAATTAATGATAATAATAATAATAATAATAAGGAACAGCTAAAGATATCTGTCCTCAAAAGGGTAGAAGAATGAAAAGACTTCAAATTTCCTTTCAATTTTCCAAAAGATCATAACGAAATGTGGGTAAGGGAGAGACTCTCAGATAAGTGCCGCGTAATAAGTTGGCACCAGCCAACTTCAGATTCTGCTGAAGTCAAGGCCTCCATATTAAAAAGAAAACATGTTCTTTCTTTAGAAAATTTGGAGCTCACCTGAGTTTCATGATGTTGCAGTACAGGTTCTCCTATGTCCTGAGTCTTCGCTGACCTTGAAAGGCTAGGGCCAAAATGTTGGCTGGCCTTGTGGCTCTTCTATTTCTCCAATATAAGTCTTGATCTACCTAGGTCTTAACCATCCAGCAGAAAAGTATAAAAATGAAGTATACATCGTGAGTCCATAATATTAAGCTGAGCTGTAAATGGCTATGGTCGACAATTTCTTTGAATAACTCACTATGGTTGTAGAATGCTAGACTGTGTTGGATTGTGGTGTCGAGTTCAAGCACCTAAGGTAGTTGAATGTCAATGGAGTGCCCACTTTTGACAGGTGTAGACAAAGGAAGGGTTGTAGAAAGAAAAAAATCATGATGTGTGCATAGACAGTACAGTTGGGATAGATAATGCTGTGCTTCTACATAATTCTATGAGAGGCAAGATCTGCACTAATGGTGGTTGGACAGGATATTATGTCAGCTTTTAGTACTATGGTCATCCACTAGGTAAATAATTATTGAATTTTTGATATAATTCAGGTATAAAAAATAAGATAAGTAAGCAACTACACTCTTAATTCA